>VDFB02357619.1:0-28740 GCA_007258455.2 Sequoia sempervirens | reverse complement strand
AGGAGGCTCAATCATAAGTATAGGTGGTCATCAAGCCTGCTCTTATTCTTCTTCTTCCAAGACAAAATTTATTCGCATGTAATTTACTGTGCTTCATTTGTATCTCCACGTGAACATATTTAATTTGTATATGGTTTCCTCTTGTTTAGCTCCAACCCAATCTAAATCTAGCTACAAAATAGGAAAAAAATCATTATGCTAAAGTACCATCTTGCTACATGACATAAGGATGATCGTCATTCTTCTAACTAATTTCCCTCGTAGAGTCACCAAAAATCTATTAGCGAATGAAAAAAAACTCAATTATGAATTTAGTAGTGACTCAAAACCCATATTTGCACTGATACGGATCTGCTAATAGCTCTAAAAGCACACGATTTCTATTGTGGCTTTCTCTAAATTTTATCAACATACAACTCCATCACAAGATCTTCAAGGAACTATACAATCCTAAATAAATCACATGTTCTTTTAAACAAAAAGTAGAAAAGGTGGCGAACACTAAATCATAAATATGAAATTAGTGTTGGGGAAAAAACACATCCAACTATAATCAATTCAAAGATTTAAAATAATGACCATCAAATCAAATTAATATAATCAGATTAGACTGTAATAAATGGAAAGTAAATAGCCTATTCTTCAAAGAAAATATGACTAATCATATGCATAACACACAAGTTAACATAATTTTAAATCTATCAATTTATAATACATAGATTACAAACTATTGCAAATTGTCATTAATGACATTCCTCCTTGAAAATAGCCCTAGATGTATCAAGGAATTTTTATAATCCAAAAAAATTCTCCTCATCAATGTCCTTCCTCTAATTTATAATGTGGCCAAATCCATTCAAACAGACACTAAATATGCTACTAGATTAGTGGCTTCTTGTATCTTGAGCATTTATTAGAAAGTTAATAACACAATTGGAATTTTTTCCATGAATGGATATTAGTAGAAAAAATTGATCACCACTGGTGTAGCAGTTTCCAAAGGACTAATCATTACATCAGTTTTAAATGCAATGCTTAAGGAAATCAAGTTGTAGACTGTGTGAGTTGTCCAATGAAAAATTTGCAACTTAATTGACACAAGCTAGTCATAAATGTTAATTAAATTCACATCTCATCAATCTTGAATTGAATACATAAATGTCTAGCCAAAATTCTATACATTCAAGTAACATCATCTCTTTCCCAACATCAATTGCATCCAATATGGCAAGCTCCCAAAGTAATGGAATTTTCGCAAATGATAACATCATTCTAGAGGAGATTGAGTGCAATCCTCTATTCACGCATGTTTTTGATTGACTAAATGAGGTGTTTGTAGTGTAGGGTGAAGTGGAAGAAGAGCTACTTCGAAGCATCCTGGGCAAGGAATTTCTAAGCCAAGCCCACATTCATAATACTATCATGCTAGAAAGATTTATTTATACTTTTTTCAAGGCTTTTGGCTATAAATACTGGGGTGTGAGGGTAATGGAGTATCTAGTGAGGCTTGAGTTCCATCACCATGTCAAAGTGGAAATAAATGGACTCAACTACTATGCATTGACCGAGCTAGTAGTTGATGCCATTTGCATTGCATAAGCCATTCTAGAGAAGACTCTGGAAGAAGTCATGGTGTTACTATGTACTGGGGTAATGAGAAATGATCTAGGGTTGTTGGTGTAGTTCCTCCAATCACACGAGAAGTTTATTTCACCTGCTCAATTGGAACACCTACAAGTTGTTACTGAGGGAATTCGTGTCCTGATGTTCACTCTATGCACCTAAAACCTTCTTTGTCTACCTCTTTTTGTATGTACCAATCTAGTTTTTTCCTTTGAAGAAAGTGGTAATATCTTTTCCAATGTAATGTAAAAATGATCTTATATATAAATAAAAACATATCCTTTGGTATCATTTGTGTTTCATATTGCTATTTTTTTGTCCATGTTGTGCTTGAAAATAATGGTCTCCTTTTATATAATATCCTAATCAAGTAATTAGACTAGCAATAATTCAATTTCAATTTACAAAATTCTTCATAGACGACAAAACAACTCATTCACATAACTTAAGAAAACCCTACCCAAGTTCAAAATAACTGCAAGGGAAGTCTCCAAATTTTAACTTGTGACTTAAGTTTTTCATACTTTGCACTGTGGGAAGTAAAAGGGGTCAAATGTGACAAGGAAAACCCACTGTAAGAAAGGTAAGTATGCTAGGCAATGAAATAAGAGGTTTGAAAAACTTCACAAAACACTACCTGAGTTCAAAACGGAAAAAAAAAGACCGCCAAAATCTAGGTTTATTTTATGACTTAGGAAAAAAATGAAGATGACCTTCCAAATAGATATTGAAGGGAAAAATCTATAGGTAATAGGTTGCTAACTTGGTTCTCATTCATAAAAAGAGTGGAGAGATCAAGTTATGTGTTGATTTTAGAAACCTTAATAACAAAGCATCTGAGAAAGACAATTATCCTCTTCCTTCTCTGGATGAGGTGCTACAACTAGTAAATGGTTCTCAAATGATGTCATTCTTGGATGTATATTTAGGATACAATCGAGTAATGGTCAACTATGAGGATAGGATGAAAACTAACTTCACTACCAAGTGGGGGACATTTACTTATTGGAGGATGCCATTTGATCTGATTAATGTTGGAGCCACTTTTCAGCGAGGAATGGATGTAGCATTCAAGGTTCTAGTCGGTAAGTGTATTATAATATATGTAGATGATTTGATTGTGTTTTCAAACAATAGAGAAAACTATGTTGTAGATCTGTCAAAGGTCCTTCAAAAATGCATAAGCTATGGAATCTCCCTTAATCCAAAAAGGTGTGTTTAGAGCTTCAGAAGGAAAATTACTAGGCTACATAATATCAGAGAAGGGAATTTCAGTTGACCCAAAAAAAGTGGAATCCATTCTGAAATTGACCATACCTCATAGCAAAAAGGAGATGAGATCCTTTTTTAGGAAGATAAACTTTGTACGAAAATTCATAATTGGGTTTGCAGAGATCGTCAAACCCCTCAATGAAATGACGAAGAAATATGCTAAGATCAAGTGGAGCAATGAGGCTACATATACATTGTCATAGATTAAATAGTCAATTTAAGAGGCACCAGTTCTAACTAGCCGTAATTATTTGAAGCCTTTTATATATACTCTTTTCCATTTGATCATTCTTGTTCTACTATTTTCACACAACAAAAAGGTGAGGGAGATGAAAGGTTGATTTATTTTATGAGTTCTCTAATCAAGAATGTTTAAGTTAAATATCCACCTTTGAAGAAATAGGATTTTGCATTGGTGCAAGCTATCAAGAAGTTCTTGCACTATATCATCCTCAATCAAATTATTGCCATAGTCCCTGACCTTCTTGTAAAGTCCCTTCTTATGGAGAGTGAACTAGGGGAGAAACAAGGGAAGTAGATGGCAATCTTAAAAGAATTTGACCTAGAAATCCATTTGATGAAGCTAGTTTGAGGAAAAGGCTTATCCAATGCAATGATAGATGTTGATGCTAAGATTACCTATCAGCAGTATATGATACAATCATTTACAAATGATCCTTGGTACGTTGATTTGATTTTTCTATTGCTAAATAATAAATGCCTAGATGGGATGAACACCACTCAGAGGAGAGAACTTAGGATGAAGAGTTCCCATTACATGCTCAAAGGGGGAGCTTTATACAAAAGAAATTTTGAGGGTGTCTATCTATGCTACCTTGATCAATAGCAAGCGAAACAAGCCATAATGGAATTTCATGGCAGGCATGGTACTAGACATGGTTCTGTCAATTACATGGCTCACCAAATTTTGAGATTGGGTTACTATTGGCCCATGTGTTCCATGATGCTCATCAACATGCGAAGACATTTCATACATGTTAGACTTCTACATCTAGGGAAAGTAATCCAGAAATGCCTCTACATCCCATATATGAGGTAAGGCCATTTTCCCAATGGGAATTAAACTTTGTAGGTGTGATTAATCCCAACTCTTTTGCAAGTCACAAATTTATTTTTTATGTCAACCAATTACTATACTCGTTGGATTGAAGGTCAACCTTGTAAGAACACCACCACTGATGTCGTCATCAAATTTCTTAACGAATGCATCGTAACTAGGTTTGGAGTACCGTTTTCCCTAGTATGTGGCAATGGACTTGCTTTCTCTTCCATCAAATTTATTGAATGGGAATATGAGAATAATATAGTTTTAAGAGTATGTGCAGGATCATCATGGAAAAAATAGGCCTTTAAGTGGTAAAAAATTTAGAAAAATCAAAGTTAGGCAACTTGACGTAAAAATTTGAATAAGTTATCTATATTATTTCAAGAATCTGTAAGAATAAAATCTATAGAAAATTGAATCTAGTTTCTAAATTACTAGGGTTTTTTTTTTTTTAAATCTATTTAGTGGAAATTTGAAATTTCAATGCAGTAGTACTTAAATTTAAGGGAAAAAATAAGAAGTAGGTGTCTGTCTGACCACCCTAACTATAACAAAATGATAAAAAAAATTATAAGATTTTATATATAAGTAGAGTGACCCTACGTCCGATGTGATGCATATTTTTTGTAATTTTTCTAAGTAAATAATTAATTATGAATTTTATTACAAATTTCTAAAAATTAAAACTTGTAATCAATTCACCTTAATCCCTGGTCAAAATTCATAATTTTTTTTTTTAATCCTATACCATGTAAAGCATAGAATGTGACACATGTTTCAGATTCAAAAAATGTGATACCGCTTGAAAGCTATAGATGTTTTTCAATCAACCTATCAATTAGGACTTTAGTCATAATTCAAATAGAAAATGAATAATAATTATTTATTAAATTCAAAGTAAAGAATAATTTATATTGGTGGAAAGCTGATAATCTCCTTTAAAAATTCATTTCATTTATCAATTTTGGGTAAAAAAAAGTCGTTAGCCACATGGGCCATCATATCAGTTACATATCGCCACATTTTGGCCCATCATGATCCTACACATACCCTTAAAGTATTCTAATTACAACCCGCACATGAATGGAGTAGCTAAGTCTACAAATAAAAATCTATTTGAAGTAATTAAGAAGTTGTTAGAGAGTAATCCTTGGGACTGGCATACTCAATTGAGATTTCCATTATGGGTAGATAGAACCCAAATTAAGGCCACCCTAGGAAAATCACCATTGAAGTTGGTCTATGACCAAGAATAAGTCTTTCCTATCCATCTACAGATACATGTTCTCAAGTTTACACAAGAATTATATTCAAATGATGAAAGGATGGAGGTTAGGCTAACCAGTTTATTAAATTTGGAAGAGCAAAGAGATGTTGCTTTACAACGGTTTTTTAAACATCAATTTGTTGTCAAATCTTGGTTTGAAAAAAGAGCAAAGATCAAATCTTTTAGGATATTAGACTTGGTGCTACTATGGAATAAATCCAAAGAAAAGAAAGGGGACCATCAAAATTTTGATAGGATTTGGTTGGGTCCTTATAAAATTGTCAAGATCCTCAGCGAAAATTCCTTTCTATTAAATACTTTAACGGGAGAGCATGTTCCTTTTCCTGTCAATGGGTAGTTTGTCAAACACTATTTTGGCCCATGAGGGTTTGATGTTTTGATTGGTTGTACATATGGAATTAGTTGGACCATTTTTTTTTTTGTTTTGTTTTGTTCTATTCTTTTTGTTTATATTTTTTTTTTGTGTCTTGTGGTGATTTCCATTTTTCTCTATTTCAAAGTACAAAGTGGTATATTCATTATATGTGAAAGGTACTAGGAGAGAAGCTGGTTTAGGTATTTTCAGGTATGTCTCTAAATTATTTTTTTCTCAAGACCTATGTCTTGTATTATTTTTAAGTAGCAACCTAAAAGGTTAAGAAAAAATAGGTGTATTGTAAGTAATCTCATTAACCCACAATTGAATTTGTCAAAATTATATAGTAACATTTATTTATATGGAGGTCTATTTGTCTTGGTATAATTTTATTTTTTATTTAAGTGAAAAATTAGAGTCTTGACATTGTCATGAAATCCATTGTAGTTCTCAACCCAAATTTTAGAATGATATATTTGAGTATTGAAAAAAATGAAAAGAGAAATGACTCAAGTAAGCCTATGCAAAGAACATAAAATAGAACTATTCATTGGTGGAAAAAATCAATACGAAAAGGGTAATTCAAGTATCTCTATCGAGGCTATGAACACCTAGCTAGCAGTACAACAATGTTTTGAGAGAACTAGAGATATATCCATTGGGGTTATGGACGCATGTTTGGTAGCAGAGCAATGCCTAGGGTATCATTGTATGATATCCATAGGGATTCAACTCACGTACCATAATATTTGATATAATTATTTTAGGAAGAGAAGAACCTTTGTGGGGATAGATAGACCATGAATGCACACACTTAAATTCAATGTGGTTTCTTTTGATTTACATTTGAGATTCTAGCTCAACCTTGTTTTCCATAACTGATCATACTAAAGTTTAAAGTTTAGAATGTTCATGAATCATAGGTTCTGGGTGACTAAATTCTTCAGTATCTTGAAAATAGGTAAGCCATTAAATTCCTAGTTGAGTTGCCATTTGTTATGCCTTGCATAACCACCCCATTTTGTTTTGGTCAAAATGGGTCCCCTTTGTGTTTGTTTGTCCTTGAAATTTTCTTTGGGTCTTAGGAGTTGTTATTTTTCCTCCTAAGTCCTTGTTCCTTTTGTCTAGCGGATGTAGAACCAGAATGAAAACTGGACTCATAACTTTATGAAGGTTCCAAGTCTAGATTTAGCTCTAGTCTCAGCCCCATTCTATCCTTGTTGGTTTTCTTTGTTTGTTTGGTTCTCCTTGCACTCTTGGGTTTGTTTCTCCTTTGAGTTGTCTTTTTTTTGCTCATGATTTCTTTTCCTACTTGCAGAAGCAGAACCAAAAATAGAACCAAACTTGGAACTTTGTAAAAATTTCTAGATTCGGTTTTGGTTCTGATCTTGCTCCTGCTGGTTTTATTTTGTTTTGGCTCCATTTGTGTCTTGTTTGGATGGGGTTTCATTCAAGTCCCATTTCCTTTTCTTTTTTTTTTCTTTTCTCTTTTTTCTAGCATCAGTGTTTGTTCCTTTGGTGGGAGCGAAACTAGAAGTAGAACCAAACCTAGAACTATTAAAAAGTTTCAGATCTAGTTTTGGTTTCATTTCTAGCCCCATTCCTTTGTTATCGCTTCCATTGCCATGGGGCAAAAACCAAAACTAGAATAGAATGTAGAGCTTACTTTAAGTTCCTGATTCCATTTTAACTCTGCTTCCACTTCTGCTTTACCTTTGACATATGCAGATGTTGTGTACTCATCCCCATCTCAATTTTGTGCTTGACCAACCACAATAATTGCATTAATTATAGCCTCCTCATATGCACAAAAATAATTTTAAACCTTAATCAATGTTAATTGGATCATTATCATTATAGCCCAAGTTGTTTTAGCAAACCAAAGTTGAGAAAGCATCAATGAGGAGCATGATTTGGTCAAGGGAAAGTGTCTGCAACTAGATTTAGATTGAGTTTCATCCTATTTGGTAGTGTTCTGAGATAGGTGGGACTTTTTCCTTTGTTCTATTTTGTTTGTTTTCCCATTTCCTATTCATGGTATTTGTCACTTGTTCACAAGACCTTTCTCATGAATCTTTTCCTATTTGTGTTTGTGTTTCACTTGCTTTTTTTGTTTTTGTTTTATTTTTTCTTTTGTTTCTTATTTTCTTTTTGTCTTTTCGCATTGATTTATGTTGTTTTGTTGTTGTTTTCCCATTTTGGTGGTATCCATACTACTATGCCCTATTTTTATTAGGTTTTCATATTTGATGGATCTGATGTGCTTAAAAAGGTTGTAAATCTATTTCATGACCCTTTTGATCTTATTTTCATGTCAGGTTTTTGATGCCCTAATTTATTGAGTCAACAGGTTATGCAAACTAGGGTTTGTGTGCTATCTCTTTGCATATCGTACCCTAGGTGGCTCAATCCCACCGCTATTTTGGAAATGATAATGTCACACCTTTATTTTAAGTCTTGTTGTATCTTCTTGTGACCTTGTCCCAAGTTGTTACAAGTGTTTGTCTATATTTGCTCCATGTTTAATGATAAGGTGGCAGAAGTGTAGCCAAGAAAGAACTTAACTCATGAGTATGTGTGTAAGATTAGGTTTGATTTTGATCCAACTCCTGATGAGGTTTTTCCTCCCTTCCACATCCTTTTCTTTTGGTAGAAGTAGAACCAAAATGGGAAATGTACTTGGAAGTATTGAATGGTTCTTGGTCCAATTTCCATTTCGATCCAGGTTCTGATTCTGATATTGAACCCAACCCTAGTCTTGACTTTTTCAGAAGCCACCATTCCTAATATCTTCCTAGATCCACCTCTGATAAGTTTCAAGTCTCACTGAGTATGCGAGGCTACGTAGGGAAGGACATGGAAATTTAAGGGGTAATCTTCTAATGTTGATTTTCATGCTTTCTATTGGTCTAATCTAGGGTTGCTTTTTAGGAGTAAGCAATATTAGGAGCGTCTGGAGAAGCTTCATAGATGGAGGGCCAGGTTGTTGAGGGTTCAAGGAAAGTGAAGCCTAAGAAGATAAAGGTGGAGAAACTTCCCTATACCTTGAGATACAAGCACAAGAATCCTACTCTCACTGCAAATAAGTTAGACTCAAATTGGGTGGATATTTCCAATACTAATCCAGGTCTGTTCAATTATGAGGAGTTGTTGATAGACACTTTCTTTGAAGATGCAATTGGGATAACTTTGAAGATAGACCAATCTGGACTTGCACATGTGACTATTTTCCCACTATTAGTCCAATGTTCGGAGCTTATAATCATAGCAGTAAGGGCTTAAAATCTTGCAACAAGGAAATGTGTGGACATTCAAGGCAATGTAATCATTGATCTCTCCCCATAAATGATGAAATTTATGTTCAATACACCTACTCCTCAGGGCCCTAAGCAACTAAATGAGGCAGAGTAATTGCAATTGTTTAGCAACCATAAAGAAACCAATAGGGCTCACATGAACAAGAAGTGGTTAAAGGTTGAAAAGAAGTCTCTAAAAAAAGTGTCAAATCAGCCCAAGAGGGGAGACTTCCATAAGGATATTGATGACTTCATCATGATATTGTCCAGGATATTTGGGAAAAGAGATTTTCCATGCTTCAAGTAGTGGATGTTTCCTTTTATTAAGGAATTTTTTAGTGGAAAGCAACAATTTGATTTGAAAATGATCTTGTTGGACAACTTGCACAATCAAATGATCAATGTGAATCAAACAAATACCTTCTTCATGACTTCATATGTTGTATATGTTGTTGCAAGAATGGGTATATTTCTTGGATTGAATGTAGTAGGAACATTAGGTGAAGCTCTTGGATAGAAGAAGGAATGAGATAATTATGAACAATTAACCTTGCAAACATTAGAGTTGCATTATAGAAGGGTTAATGATGCATTCCTTTATGTCATCATTAACTAGTTGACTAGAGATTATGGATATTGGTTGAGTAGAGATGCCATGGATTTCATTGCTGAATGGAGATGTTGGTATATCTAATACCCCAAGTTCTCTTAGTTCTAGTTGGTAGGATTTAATGGAAATCCTCACTTACTCCCAAGATGTTGCAATGACAGGATTTTCCTCATGGAATTCATATATCAAGCCTTGGAAGTCTATGGAAAGTTTGCAAGAAAACACAAAATAGGATGCCACAAGTTTCCCATGAAGTTGGGTGAATACATGTGTGCTAATATTGTTGTTGCAAAAGTAGTATGTGTTGAGTTGATTCACTTAAGGTTGGGATTGCATACATCTCAAAAGCATTTTAATCCAAAACATAAGATGAATGGTTTGCTTCCTACTATTTTTGAGAACCATTTTAATAAATTGGAAAAAATTTGGATAAATTTACAAGATGAGTATGATGTCAGAAAGAGAAGCTATGAAAGGCTTCCTATTCCATTAATGATTGAGAATGGAGTAAAAGAGGAAATTCCTAATACATTATATGATGATTGTGTGGTTTTAGATCCCGACTATGAGGTAGAAAACATTGGTACCAAGAAACCAAGAACTTGGACCCCATTAATTGGGATGAAAAGGAATTTATTGACATTAGATGGATTTCCAGGACAATAATGGATATAAGTATCTAATGGGTAGTGATGAGGATAAAGGATCTAGAGGCTCAAACTTCAAACAAGAGGAAAGCACAAGGTACCCAAGGATACAAGAGAAAAAAGAGGAGATAAGCTCCTAAAGAGCAATTAGAATACTTCCCTCCTAGCTCTGGAGGAGAGGCTGATCTAAAAGTACCTACCCTAGATACTCATGAGCCACAATGAGAAGAAGCTACCACTACTAGTGAAGGAACTTCATCTCAACCTCTCCTTCTAGAAGAGTCCACTAGGGATGCACCTCAAGGAAGCCTTCATGATCAGGCTAAAAAGGAGAAGGAAATGGAGGTTGTAATTCATGATATTAACTATGATTCAAAGGGCACATAGTCAGATGATGAGCTTGCCAAAGTTGTGTTTGTTGATAACATTAGAGGTGTTGAGGAAGAGTATATTTTGACTAAGGAGGATCAATGGAAATTTCTTGAGGATTCTAAGAGAGAAGAAAATTCTAAAGAACAAGCAAAGTAACTTTTAAAACAACAAGAAGTTGATACTAAAGCACAAGTTGATGCATTGGCCAAACGACATGAATTAGAAGCTAAGGCCAAAGATGAAGGGATTGCAAGAAAGTAGCAACAAAATGAAGTAGAGATTAAACTCAAAGAGGAAAGAGATAAGTTAGATCCATTGAAAAAATTCCACAAATTGGAATAAGAAAAGGCTCAACAAAGAAGCGAGACAGAAGTCATTGAAGCCAAGTTTAAGGCTATAGAATAATCCTGAAGAAAGAAGGATGAAGAGGATCTCTTGCTCAAGAAGTTGGAAAGAGAAGAAAAATCTAAGCATCAACACAAGGTAGAAAAAATGTGGGATAGAGTCAAATAATTAGAGAAACAAAGAGATGAAATGTATGAGTAGAGGAGATTAGAGGAGGAAAGGGAGAAGGCTAAAACTGAAAGGCTTGCAAAAGAAGTTGCGGAAAAGGAGCAACAACAAGAGGTTGATTCTCAACCTAAGGAAACATTATGAAACCGCTCTCCTCTACCATTATTTCTTCCTCACAACAAGTGGTTACTGCTCTTGCTACCACAACATGGTTGAAGATTAACTTGGAGAAAAAGAAAATAGTCCAGCCCCAACATTTGAACTAGGATGACATGATGAAAGAGATTGAGAAGGAGAGGCCTAAGAAAAAGGCTAGTGTCCTTCACTCCACCAAGATGAATGATGTTGGAGAGATTGTGGCTGAGTGTTCCATTCTAATGTTAGATAAGGATAGATTTGAGATCAAGTTAAGTGATTAACAACTAGGCACTATAAACTTGGGAAATCCTACAAGAATTTGGCAAATGGATTTAATTGATATTGCGACATCTTCTACCATTTCAAGAATGGTGAAGGATAAGAAAAGGAAAGATGAGCTTAAGGATCAATTAGATCAATTACATAAGTTCTTAAAATACTTATCATTTCTTATTTTTTTACGATTTGTTGCTCCTACAAAACCCATTTTGTTAAGTAAGAAAGAGACTAGTGAACTTGTTGAAATGAGAAGAAAGGTAGGGATGCTAGATAGATGGATTGATAGACTGAATCATGAAGTAGAGTTGCTTGTTAAATTTCATAAACCTCATGATGATGCATTGGAGTTTCTTAGTGACATGAATTCACATGTCGAGGATCTTGGGAGACAAGAGGAAGAGTATAGAGAACATACAAAGAAGTTGAAGGACATCAATAAGTTCTCAAGATAAACTTTGCTGGAATAGTCCATCCTTGAGGAGGATAATGCAGAATTTATTGAAAAGACCATGAGAATTATTAGGTTTCGGTCCTAAATCATTTTTTATCATAGGAACAAGGTACAACAGGATGGAAAATATTTGAATGAAAAAATTGAGGAGTTGGGAGCAGTCATTGCTATGCCTATAAATGAGGAAATCCCTTTGAAAGATGACCTCCCTCTTGATAAACTTAAGGAAAAATGACATAGTAGGTTTGAGGAGGAAATACACAAGGGGGATGATGGTGATGACTTGTTGATTGATAGACATGGATATCAAGGAGGAGAAAAAGGCTGCTAGAAGATAACTTATTAAACTTGGGGATATGCAAGAGTTTTCTTCTACAAAATTGAAAAGAATAAATTTTGTAGATAGTTGGGTGGATGCGCCAGATGAAGATAAGCTCCAACAAGTGTTTACTAATTATTATGATATATGCTTGAGCAGGAAACATAGGAATAAAGTGGCAATGGAATGTTCTATTCCTAATGGACACCTATGACATGGTCAGTTGGAAAGCTCTCTCTCTCTCTCTTATTTTGTAGCATCTTGACATGACTTCAATTGTCGATTCCCAATAGTTCTACCTTTCCTATTTATGCATTGGATTTTGATACAAAGTCACCAACAAGTGAACTAAAGATCAATAGGGAAATCATCCCATGCAACTCCAATGATTCCCTAAACTTGTGGATCTCATTCTTTTGACTGGAGGAACTAGTGTTAGGGCTATTCTATATGTAGGGGTGCTGTCATAATAGTGGTTTACAATTCCCGAGAGGAACAATTTTAGCTGAAATCACATATTTTTAGAAAATATAATGATTTAATCCTTAAAAAGTTCCATTTTAAGGATTCCAATTGAAGAGGGTTTGATCAAATCACCTTAGATAAAACCCTGATAGACTCTAAGCTAAAACCCACACCCATCTGATAAAAAATCACTTTTGATTTATTTTGGGGATCAAATGAATTCATTTAAAATTTATTTCAAATGATTATGGTATTCTCAGAACAAGCTATCCAATGAATATAATTTTAATATGTTTTGGTTTTGTTATGTATTTTTTTTTAAGTTTTATTAAACATAGGTTTTTGATCAAAAATGAATTTCTTTGTTCTTCACATGTGGAAAAATAGAAGATTATCAAAAAAAAATTGAAAAATATGAGTGCACCAGATATTGAAGTTCTTGATCCAACAAAAAATAAAAAATTGACATATACAAAAAAAGTTACGCTACTATATAGTCAATACTGCGGTATGCGAATTGTAATTTGTTTGACTTTGAAACTTGATTAAGGAAAAATATTCAATAAAACCCATCTAACTAAGTGGAAGCACTATATATCGAGTTACAAATCTAAGTTTTAAAGAATTAAAATTTTATCCTTCATGGAAAAAAAGTTGTGTTATACTGGTGTGTCACTTTTAAAAAATGTTGTTTTCTAAAAAAAAATCTATTTTCATGGGAGATGGAAAAGGAAGTGCAATTTGATTCCAAAAATTTTGAAAAAATATTTTAGAATCTAGCACAAAATTGATGAGACCTATTTTGCACCATCTTCAAATTCCTCACAGTTTAGCCGCTATAGGTGCCCTCGAATGTGAAGAAGATTTAGTTAAAATAATTCAAGTCCAAATTTGGCCAAAAATTGTAAACCACTATTATGGGATCACCCATAGTTTTGTTCTCCATGTTGTAAAGTCAACTAATTGAAGGAATACTAGCAGCCTAAGGAGAAAGCTAGGAGAATTTTTTTAGTTTCAGGATCATTTTATAGTTTTATGCATTTAGACACTTAAATATTTTTATATTTTTCAATATATAGTTATATGTTATTTCAAGTTTCAATATTAATGGTGATGTCAATGAACAATAGTCATTCATATTCCATCGAATGTTGTGAATACATATCTCTTATTTGGTGAAAATAAATTGAAGATTCAAAATTTGAGGCTATTTCCATTGAGTTATCTATGAATGAGGTTTTATGTGTTCATTGATCTATTAATTTTCATGATGAGTTGATGATATGTTCTTGTTAATTTTGAAGTTTATAAATGGTGAATGATATGTATAACTTGAATTTTCACTATGAATGAATGCAATGGTATAGATTATGCTATAGATTGTATCATTTTATGGTTTAGTTGTTTGGAAATAATACTCATTATGAGGTTTGTATGTCTGAATTGAATGAAATTTAAATTCATGATTTGTTGTCCTGAGCTCTATCCTATCTTTTGATATTTTTTTACACCCCCCAAATGTAGATTAATTTGCATGATGTGGTTTGTATCCCTTTTACTAGTAGGCTCCTTGAACATTAGGGTGATCCCACAAAGCTGGTTTACAATTTCTAGGAGATTTTTATTTTTGTTGAAATCACATATTTTTAGAAAATATAATGATTTAATCCTTAAAAGGTTTCATTTAAAGCATTCCAATTGAAGAGGGTTTGATCAAACTACCTTATATAAAACCCCCTTCGATAGAACCCTGCTAGTTTTAAACCATACCTATAACGGAGTCTCATTTACACCTATCAAAATGCTGATAAAAAACCTCTTTTGATTT
Organism: Sequoia sempervirens; assembly: GCA_007258455.2. Lineage (NCBI taxonomy): Eukaryota > Viridiplantae > Streptophyta > Pinopsida > Cupressales > Cupressaceae > Sequoia > Sequoia sempervirens. The sequence continues at coordinate 14,218 of VDFB02357619.1, read as the reverse complement.
ACCTTTTGGGGAATCAAATGAATTCATTTAAACTTTTTTTTTGTAAGTACATAGTCCTTATTATAATCTTCTAAAAAAAGTATAATTTTAAATAAATTTAATTTAATTATTATATTTATTTTTTATTTCTTGTGAATGTAGGTTTTTCACCGAAAATCAAGCTCTTTGTGATGCACATGTAGAAAAATAGAATATTATCAAAAAAAAATTAAAAATATGAGTGCACCAAATATTGAAGTCCTTGACCAACTTTTTTTTTTGAATTTTGATACATACAAAAAAAGTTGTGTTACACGGTTCACCTATGTCTGAATTGTAACTGGTTTGACTTAGAAACTTGATTAAGGAAAAAATATATATAATAAAACACTATGAAACCAATTAGAAGCACTAGATATCATAGTTACAAATCTAAGTTAAAAAAAAATAGAATTTTATCCTTCATGGAAAAAAAATTGTGTTATATGGTGAGCGTCACTCCTTAAAAATGTTGTTTACTGAAAAAAAAATTGTTTTCTAAGGATATGGAAAAAGAAACTTGCAATCTAATTCCAATTTTTTTTGAAAAAATATATTTAGAATCTATAAAAAAAAATGCCACAAATCACTAGTTTTCATCATCTTCAAATTCCTCACGGTTTAGCCATTATAGGGTGCTTGAAAGTGAAGATTTACTTAGAAAAAATCAGTTCAGCATCCAGTTTGGCCAAAAATTGTAAACCAGTATTTTAGGATCACCCATTACAGTTGCATAGTCCACTAAATGACATCAACACAGTTGAGAACCAACTACAAAAATATTGGAAGATAGGTTGCTTTAGGTTATTTATCTTTTTTAGGAGAGATAGGGGAGAAATATTATGTTTAACTTTTCTATGTTACATTGACCATCAATAGGACTAAGGTCCCTCTAGTAGCAATAGCTCTCAAGGAAGCACTCAACAGTGCATTTGTGTGCTCCAGAGAGGGTCTAGGATTGTGGGTTACTATCTCTCTCTCTTACTTTCCTTGTTCATTTACTATCTCGTGGTACAAGTTCTACTCTTGAGTAGGTTTTTATTTCACCATAAGCTTTACTTACTTCATTTACACTCCTTTCCAACTTGGCTATTTGTGGAGGTGGGAACATGAAAATGAGTTTTTGACTAAGGTAGGCCCCTATACAACCCCAAGCTTTTCCCCTTGTCCTTCTATGTGTAGGTGAAAAGTGGAGCTTGGAGTGAAGAGTTGGATGTCCAGTGAAAGGTAAGCTCTCTCCAAGTCCCCTTACATTTATATACAAGCTTTTGAATTCATGTTCATTTATTTCACTCAGTACATTCCAAACCTAAGTTTAGAAGTGCAACCTGGTTTTGTCCACTTGAGCCACTGAGGCATATGTTTCTTAGGATGCTAGCATGACTTTTAGATAATAGCATGCCATGCGAGCATCCTAAAATTGCACCATTGTCTTTTGGCCGAGAGCTCACTCATCAAAGGTACAAACCTTGAGGATTCACTCTCTCAAGATATGAAATAAATTTCCCTGAAACACAACTTGGAGTATACTTCTCTATATTTTTATTGACTTGCTTATGCTAAGGTGTATAAGATTATTTTTTTCTCTGGTGATCTCTTGAGAAAAAATATACATGTGTGCAATGAATCCATCTTATATCACAACATCACACCAAGCCGACATATGAATTCATTAAATAAAGGCGGCTAAATCCTACCAAAATTTAAAATTAAATCCTGAAAATGACTCAAGGGGGACTAAGATGCCTTAGGAGGTGTCTTTGTCTCAAGCCATGAAACTTGGGGCACAAACACCAAAAATGGGACCTATTTAAAATGCCTCAAAATAAGGGTCCCAAGACCTTTTGGGGACAAAGACACCATAGGTGGCATTTTATTCCTGACCTAAAAATTAGGCACACATAGATGGAGTTATTAAATTATCATTTATGCATTAGAGAATGTCGAGATTAACCAAAAATAGATGTAATTCATAGGGCTTGTGGACATAAAATAGGACCAATTAAGCCATAAAAAAGCATAAATAAAGCAAGGTGGGCCCAAGAAAATGTGAAAATGAAAAAGGTAATAATTTTACTACACTACATTTAGCCCCCACTTTAGTGAGAGGATGAACTTGCTTCAAAATCACACTAAATTAGCCAACCACTCAATCAAGAGGGGTTCAAATGTGCAAATTCTAGTAAGATAGGATGACAATAATCAACAGGGTAGCTAAGTCCCCAGGATCAAGATCCTATGGAAAACCAACATAGGAAGAAAGGAACATGCTTGATGATGATATATGAAGCCATAACTAGACCAGAGTCATACACCACCAAATAAAAGAGAAAGGAAAAATGAAAACTACAATGGATCAAGCTTTTATTGGTTGTCGAACATGGTGGATTGGGTCTAAGATGTTTTTCCAAAAAGAAATTTTAAAAGTGGAATGTGTTATCCACTATGCAAACAAAATGTATGCTCACAAGGGCTAGTGAAGCTAGGTGTCCACTAGGTGAGGCCTAATGAACCTATCAAATCCATACCTCCATGACTTTAATAAGGTACCCAAATGCATACTCACAAGGGCTAGTGAAGCTAGGTGTTCACTAGGTGAGCCCCAGGGGACCATATCAAAGCCATACCTCTATGACTCTAATAAGGTACAAAAATGCATGCTCATAAGGGCTAGTCAAGCTAGGTGTTCACTAGCTGAGCCCCAAGGGACCATATCAAAGCCATACCTCCATGACTTTAGTAAGGTACAAAAATGCATCCTCAAATGGGATAGTGAAGCTAGGTCATCACTACGTGATCCTTAGGAATTCTACATCAAATCCATAACTCCATGACTTTAATAAGGCCAAAAGGAAAATATAACAAGAAAAAGGGATGCTCAAAGGGAATTTTTTTAGTTCATGTGAGGTGTTACTATTATGGGACATTATTCCTAATGTCTCCAAGAGAGGATTAATCAAAGGATAAAAGATTCACCACTTAAGAGATGCAGTGTGTTGTATCACCACTAAGGGGAATATAATATGCTAAGATAGATCATGCTCTTGAAGGAAATTACTCCTAATGTCACCAAAAAGAGAACACATCACATGAAATAAGAAAATTGCATCAAAGAACATGAAAAAGAAAAAAAATGCAATTGAAATCATGCAAAGATAATGCCAATGTATGCCCTCACTTTAAAGAAATTGCTAACACCATACTGTGAGAAATTAATTTAAAGTATCCAAAAGATATAAAAGGAAAAGAGTGTTTCCCCCCAAAACATGTAAGGGATCTATGGATTCAAGGTCAGTAGCTGTCATTGTTGCAATAACATTAGAGAGCTTGAAACTATCATCATTCACCAAATAGACATAGAACTGGAAGAATGCCATAAAGAGATTGAAAAAAAGAACAATAAATCCTTTTGGGTCAACATGGAAGAGACATAAGGTGTCTCAATTCCTTGGATCATCCCCAAAAGGAAAATGAAAGGCAAAGAAAAGATAATGAAAAATCATTTTGGGTCAACATGAAGGAGACATGAATGTCTTGATGCCTTGTGTCATCCCCAAAAATAAAATACAAGAAAAAAAAGTTAACAAAAAAGAAAAGATAAAAGATCAATGAAAACGAAAAAGTATATGACATATAGAAGAATGAACATAGAGAGAAATATCAAACAAAACACCATAGGGGATCATGTTACACACATGTAGAGAAAATAAAATAAAATTAAAAAGACTAGTAAGGCATAGGAAATTCAACCTAAAGCAAGTCACCCGCCTCTCAATCTCAGTTTGTATAAGTAGAAGGTAGATAACGAGCCTGAGGGACAACAAAAAATGCATTACTAGGACAAGGCCATCTACTTCTTGCCTCCACTGATTCCAAGACAAGAATGGGCCGAGGTAGGTGATGAGAAGGATCATGTAATAGTGAGAATAGATTATTCTACAACTATTACATGATAAGAAAGGTGGAGAAGGATAAGCTAAGCAATCACTTGATGGAAATCGTTGTCATTGAAGTGAAAGTTTTGCAATAGTAACTTGAATGCATGGAACTCATTGGTACTATGTCCAAGAGTTTGATGATATGCACAATGTTAGACTTTTGCATCTCTAGGATAAAGAACTAATCTATTCATAGGTGGTATTGTTATAATTCCTTTGTTGAGAAGCAGTTGTAGGGTTGATGGAAGAAGTTGGGTCCACAAAATGCTCAAAAAGTGGAAGTGTTTTTGTTGTTTCTCAAAATTTGTCACACTTGGACTGAAGATTTGAGGCACTTACACAATGAATCTTTAAAAAAAGTTAGTAATATGAAATTTATTATTTTTAATCTAGTTTTCAAATATGTAAATTATTCAAATACTAAGGTTATAGAAATTAAATTTTGATAGGGATCTATAAAAACCACTTTTTAAGTCCCTTTTTTTGACCATACCATGCATGTGTACGAACACCACTTTTTGACCCAAGAAAAAGTATTTTTCTAATTCCTTTTGGGGAAAGAGAGCTAACAAAATGAATATTGATGAGGAAACTTTTTTGTAATTTTTAAAAAAAAAATTATTGAATTTTAATTGGCCTTAATTGTTGTTTTTAAAAATCAATGTGTATGGACAACATAATTGGACCTAAACTAAAAAAAAATTGAATCTTTTTTTAAATTATGTAGATAATTGTCTAAAGATTGATGCCATATATTTTTTTACAAGAAACTTAATGAAAAAAAATTTATTGAAAAACAAAAAAGCCTAATATTTCAAGTTTAAGGACTAGTTTTCTTAAAAATTAATTAAATAATAACAAACATAATCCAATATTAATAAAAATTATATATTTGGAAACTAGACATCATGTTCTCTAATGGGTTTTAATTTATAGATTGATTCAAAAAAAAGTCCATCAACCATATTCTCAAAGTTGGACATTTTTCTTCAATCTACCTTAATTTTTTAGTTGCAAGTCAAAGGCTAAGGCTATTATTTCCAAGTCTTTTCCGAGCCTAAAACCAAGGCTACAAGTGGTTTGGGAATTCAATTTTTTAATAACATGTACGTATTATTTAAATGAAACGCATAAGTGTTTCATAACGCATACATGTTACCTATTTACCCATTGGGTAAAAGGTAACATGTATGCATTATGTAACATGTATGTGTTCCTAAAATAGAACACATATGTGTTTTATAGCATGTATGAATTTCTTATATAGTCATTTTTTCTTGATTTGGAAAATACTGATAAAACATGTTTTTTCTTGAAAATTTCTTTTTTGAAGTAGGATCTGAAAGTGCCATTTTCTACATTTTTTAATTGCAAATTTGTCTTGTGAATGGCATATTCTATTCAAATTTTTGGAGGAAACAAGTGCATGTTGAATTTTTTGAAGTGGAATCAAGGACAAGAACGTTTTACAAGAAGATTTGGAAAAAGATAACTTTTTTATGTATTCATTATGTTTTTGTACTTCAAAGTTTATAGAAGAAAGGATCTTCATACTACATAGTTTTATTTGAATATTTGAAGGAGATGGGAATTTGAAAATAGGTTACTTGAATCATTTTTTTTCATCAAAGAGGGTTTGGTAACCATGGGATCAAATAAAAGACAAAGAAAAAAATGTAGAAAGTTAATGACACTTGAAGAAATTCAAGAAAATATAGAAATGGAGGCAAAAAGACAAAGGGATAGAAAAGAAAGGATTTGTCAAATGAAAAATTTGGAAGCATCTAGTTCCATGAATTTTGAAGAGGAAACCATGAATGATGAAATGAATGTAGATGATGCAAATGTGGAGATGGTGAATATGGAAGAAAATGCAATTATGCAGACAAACCCAACTATGCCTTAAACTTCAACTTTGAATGATATGGAAATAATACCTATGCAAACAACTTTGGGTATGTCTTCAAATCCACCTCCCAATGATATGAAAAATTCACCTATTCAAACAATCTATCGAGGTATGTTTTCAAACCCAAGTCTTGATTATATTGATCTTGGTTGTTTAAATAAAGTTGGATACACCATTGATGATATAATTAATTCTAGGGTTGAAGCAATGCAATAATTAAAAAAATGATGAAATTATATCGTATGAGAATGCAAATGAGATTGAAATCTCTCATATTTATGAAAATGAGAATAAAATCCCTTTTATGTTTGAAGATGAAAATGAAACCCCTTGCGTAAATGAAAATGAAACCCCTTGTATGGATGAAGGTGAAAATGTTTTTTTACAATTGAAAAAGAAGTACTAGATAGCCTTCATGGTAAATTTCCTTGGAGACAAATTATAACTTATGGAAATAGAAAATATAAAATATTTTTTATAGAAAGAAATTAGGATTTCAATGTCAACTCATGGTGCAATTGATGAGAATGTCAAAAATGAGAAAAGTGATGAAAAAATTAGGTATTTTTGTAAAACCAAAAAAGAAAGATGATTTAGTAGAACAAGTCATATCTAGTGTTGCTAATGCTATTGATTTTATAGGTAAGAAAATTCAATCTAAAGATAAGAATGTGGCTCATCATGCAATAACAACTTCTCTAGTTAATAAAACAACTTCAAATAAAAGAATGTTAAGTAAGATTAGTAAATCTATAAAAGTAAATCATAAAACTTTGATAAGAGCTGCTAAAAGAAGAGAAAGTATTCAAAAGGATCCAATTAATCAATGTTGAAGTTTTAGTGGTAGACTCCCAAGATCGAACATGAAATTAACTAATGAAATTAAATATTTAATCAAATATTTTTGGCATAATAATACAAGAGTATCACCTAACATTAGAGATGTCTTAAAATTAAGGGTGAGTTCCAAAATTCGTGAACCTCATCCAAAGCATCTCTTAGATATGACTCAAACTTAGTTATAATGTAAAAAAAATTAGATGCTTCAATCTTACCATTGAATATTAACATTAGTCAAAGATCATTTGAAAAGTGTAAACCTTGCTATGTTATAATTAATAACCAATGAATCTCTTATTGTTGTAAGAATCATGTACAATTTCATTATTATTATGATAGTTTTTGATATATACGATGCACTTTGCATGCTAACCAAATTATGTAGGACATTTGTAGTATTAATATGCCACTTGAAAGAATCAAAGATTTTATAGTAGGTTTTTTTGTGAACCCTCTAATGGAAACTTATTTTATTTAAAACCATGTCTTTCTGGAGAATGTGACAGGTGGTAACTTTTCATTATTAGGAGAATGTATGCATGAAAGTAGTTTAGATGAATTTGGACCAAAAAAAGTGGATGTAAAAAAAATAAAAAATGTTGAGTATTCTTTAAAAGATGAAAAAATTGGAAAACATTGTGAGGTAATTGTGGAAAAACTTAGTGTGCATGAATTTATTAAAGAATTTAAAGATAAGATTGTGCCTAAATATGTTCAACACTCTCAATATGCTTATTGATTTGATAATCAATTTCATTTGTGTAAAAAAAATTCCTAATTGGAAAAATATTGTCAGTTGTTGATTCTACTGAAAATTATACTCTTGCTCCATAAGAAGAAATTCAATCAGTATTATAATTTAGTGCAAGTAGCTATATTTGTTCATATTGTTTATAGACATGCAAATGATAGTAGAGAAGATAATAGAAATTTTTTAGCAATTCATTTTTTGTAAGTGATAATCGATTACATTCATTTGAGTTTGTTAAATAGGTATGTGCAAAAATCATCATGGAAAAATGTGCCCTTAAGTGGTGAAAAATTTAGAAAATTAGAGTTAATGCTAAATTAACATTAAATTTAAATAAGTTATCTATATTATTTCAAAAATATGTAAGAATAGAATTTGTATCAAATTGAATTTAGTTTCTAAAATACTAGGTTTTTTTTTTTTTTTCAAAGAGTCTATTTGGTGAAAATTTAAAAAAATTACGGCTTAGATGCACTTACTCATTACCGTCCAATGATCTAACCTTTCAAAATATATCATCCCCATATCTATTTACATGTCTGAGAATTTTTACTAAATATTAATTTTGTTCCAAATTTATATTTCACCACTTTCTAATTGGATGGAAGGAACAAACCAGTTTAGATTTCTAATCAACTAGTTGGCGAGACGTAAAGGGTACCTCCGCCGCTAATGGGGCTCTAGCCCATGCACCCAACACGGGGATAGAAGGAAATGATACAAAGGATGGATTATGGATGGTCGGAAGAAGGAAGGTCAAAACAAAGCATTGAATGATGGGAGGACGGAAGGATGGAGGGAAGGAGGAGAGAATAAAGATTAGAGATTCAAACTCAATTTTGCTATCAGGGATTTTAGAGGAGGGTAGAAGGTAGGGTTCAGAAAGAAAGGGGACAAAGGAGGAGTAGAGAGCAAAAAGGGTCCACCCAAATGACACAACTTCATTACCACCTAAATTCAATTCCCCCACCCTAGGTATTTTGATCGATTTCCCAAAGGGCGATTGAACATCGTTATGAGGGAAACACATTTTCAATTTTGCATTAAAGAGGTAGGTTAGGAATTTTCAATCAATGTTTCCATTGGACTGCTTCTTCCTAAAAAAAGGGGTAAGAGCTAAGCTCCTGTATCATAGGATAGCCTAAGGCCAAAGTAACCCACCTACTAGAATCCCTATCTTTATGTGATGTGGGCCCCTATCTATATAGTATAGCCACTCCACCTTATCCTTCTCCTTCTGATTGGTTGGTCGAGGGAGAGGGGTGGCCTATATATCTATGCCCCCCCACCCCATATAAAGTATGGATAATGGATGGGGCCATCCATTATAATTATATACTGGTCGTGATATCAGTCACCACATCAGTCGCATCACTAGATACACGTATCCATCCAACCATTTGCTATGATATAAAATCATCAGTCATATCACGTATATAATAGATGTATGGGACCATCCCTATCTATTCATCATATCACTGATATGGGTATGTGCAGTATCTGTTAGTGTAGGTTTTTTAATATTATTTTTCCTACACATTATTAAGCAAACCTTAGGTTATAGGAGATGTGGTTTATGTGAGGACACATGGCATAATCCATCGATTACATGTGTTGCTCCCACTAACACTTGGGTGGTTGAGTTTTACACCCTCTTTTGGCTTTATATGCCACCTCACAAAACCACTTATCTGTCTCTTTCTAAGTAAGTTATGCCACCTATTTGGCATTTTCCAAGTAGGAATAACTCCCACCTAATTTGGTTATTTGGGAGTTATTGCCCCTCTTGGAATTATTTTCCCATATTGTGCTATATAATCAGCACTCACCTCTCCCTCTTATCTAGCCCCTATCTAGTCCATATGAGTTCATAATAGCTCAGTCAATTCAAGGGAGAGTTGAGGCATATTGTATCATTTTGTGTGTGATAATAACATCATTTTGTTATTGCACTATATTCCAACATTTTATTTCTTGCTGCTCTCGTGTGGAAGGCTTATCTTGGTTTTGCAGGTGATCTTGGGTGCTCGATTTCATCAACAACTCTTACATGGTATCAGAGCATCAGATCTGCAAGCCCCTTCTCAAATTTGAGAGATTTGTGAGTTTTTAATTAGTATTGCAGGTTGCAGCATGCCTCTACTTGTCTTAAGTAGCTGATTCTACCTTTTCATGCTATTTTTTGGTTGTTGGGGTCGTTTTATGTTGCTAAAGGCGTTTGTTTTACACTAGATCCACATTTTCTATATATTTTGAAGAAAATCCGCCATCTGGGTTTTGTTCGTAGCAGAAAGAAACCATCTGGGTCATTGCTAGTTTCTACATAAAGGTTGCATATTTTTCAAAAACTAAATCAGAACATTTCAGCAGACCCCCTCTCCAATTGCATTTTTGATTTTGCAGTCAATCTTTGGAGGGCCATAATTTAGTCATACAAGCTCTTTTTTCAAAGCAATTTTTTTTTATTTAGGGTAGAATTTTGTAGGCTTTTCAGTGGTATGATCCATTTTTTCTCAATCGATCTTTATTTTCTAGAAAATAAGTTTTATCAACAGATCTAAAGGACAGTTCTCATTTGTCAAATGGCTATAACTTTCACATATGACCTCAGATTGAGGTGATTCTTTTTTTGAAAGTTGATATTTTTCTGAGAACTACACATTGGTTCTATTTTTAGGTTCTTAATCTAAGATTATTTTGTACTTTCAGTATTTGGGTCCAATTTTGGACATTGTAAAACTCTGGAAAATAACTCCAAAATTGTAAACGCACTAATTATAAAGTTCCACCGTTATATTTTTTTAGGGGGGATCATGATTGAGTGAATTTGGGGGGGGGGGGTAATCTTGTAGTTGATTCTTTTGTGTTGACCATTTGAGGAGGTATCATGGGTTTTTCTATTCATCCTTCTATGGTAATGTTGAATAAGGATAATTACGAGTCTTGGAAGAATGGAATCCTGACACATCTCAGGTGGCTTAAGCTCTTGACATACCTTTATGGGCTCATACCTGAACCAAACACACCTTGGAAGCAATCAATTTGGGGTAATAATAATGATCACATTATAGGATTAATTGGTACATATATTGGTGTGAATATTTATGTGGAGATCTCATATATTGAGTGCCCACACACACTTTGGACTGATATTTGAGAGATTTTTGGAGACCATCATATCTCTCCATTCCAAGATGATCCTATTGCAGATTGTTTAATTCCCCTTGATGATGCTGATAATATACCCAATGATGATGATACTTTAGAGGAGCTTGAGGATAATAAATGTCTTAAATGTTTAGTTGACAAAGAGACTTCTCTTCTTGCTTCTCCTCCTCCTATTGAGATCGTATCCTCTACTGTTACATCTGAAGATACTTGTGTTGCTACATTCATGCTTCTTGTGATTCAATGCAGCAGGATACACATTGTCTTCCAGATATAGCTACTTCAGATGACTACTTGATAGACATTGCAAGTTTATTTATGGAGTCTCATGTTTCAGACTTGGGAGACACTATTCATGACATTCATCTTCTCTTTCATGAAGTTGATTCTTCTTCAATTGTTGTGGAGGAACTGTTGGATCCTCTTGTTCATTCTCTACATGATCATTCATCACAGTTTGGTGTGATTGTGGATACGTTTGAGCAACATTTGGAGGAGGCACATTTGTCTTTAGATTTTTTTCTACATCCATCTCCACTACGTTCTAGATTGTCATCTTCTGCAGTGTGGCCTAGAACACCTGATTTGATGGTGACAGCTTTCGGCATCGACATGGGGACACTTGAACAAAATTCAGAGACATCATACATTCTTCCTTCATATTCCTTTCAGGAATGGGAAGATATCTTGCATACATCCTTGGTTTTGTTTCTTCCTAAGGGGAGGAACATTGTTCGGCGAGATTGGATAATCTTCAACATTCAATGTCAGGATTCTACCATTCTTGTAGGAGACTCAACATTGAGGGGGGGCTTACCTTGTCTCTCTTCTACTTATCTCTTATGGGGGGGCTTTTTCCTCACATGGTATTTTTACCTTCTCGTTCTTCATTAAGAGTATTTCTATTTTTTATTTCATCTCTCTTTTAGGGAGGAGTTTTGTCCCACTGGGTTTTCTCCTTTTCTCTGTTTGTGAGAGATTGCATTGCATATGTACATGGGTACCTAACATGGCCTTGTAGCTGGGACCCATCTTTGCATTATTTCATCCTTTCACCCACCTAAGCTATGCTTAAGGGGGGGTGTCAGTGTAGGTTTTTTAATATTATTTTTCCTACACATTATTAAGAAAACCTTAGGTTATAGGAGATGTGGTTTATGTGAGGACACATGGCATAATCCATCGATTACATGTGTTGCTCCCACTCACACTTGGGTGGTTGAGTTTTACACCCTCTTTTGGCTTTATATGCCACCTCACAAAACCACTTATATATGCTGCAAGTAGGTTATGCCACCTATTTGGCATTTCCAAAATCAAGGCATAACTCTCACCTAATTTGTTATTTAGGGTTGTGCCCAGGAATTTATTTTTATGTTATTGCTATATAATCAGCACTCACCTCTCCCTCCCATCTAGTCCAGATGAGTTCATAATAGCTCAGTCAATTCAAGGGAGAGTTGAGGCATATTGTATCATTTAGTGTGTGATATAACATCATTTTGTTATTGCACTATATTCCTGCATTTTATCTCTTGTTGCTCTCATGTGGAAGGTTTATCTTGGTTTTGTAGGTGATCCTAGGTGCTCGAGTTTATCAACAACTCTTACAATATCATCATGGAAAAAACCCGCAAGCCTTAAGTGGCAAGAATTGGAAAAATTAGAGTTAGGAAACTTGGCCGTAACAATTTGAATAAGTTATCTATATTATTTTCAAAAATATGTAAGAGTAGAATCTATAGAAAATTGAATGTAGTTTTCTAAAATACTAAAACTTGTTTTGAAAAAATAATCTATTTGGTGAAAATTTGAAATTTAAAATACAGTAGTAATTAAATTCTAGGAAAAAATAAATGAGGGTCTATCGGCCGCCCCAACCGATAAAATGATAATATATTTTAACTAATATTTTTGAATATAGAGGTCTCATGTCCCAATGTGATGCATATTTTTTTGTAATTTTTTCCAAGTAAATAATTAATTATGAATTTTTTATTAATTTTTTTGAAAAATATAAAAAATCGTATGTCTGACCACCTTAACTTGGTCAAAACTTCATAAAATTCAATTTTTATTTTTTTAATGCTATAGTACACAAAGCATAGACCGTGATGCATGTTTTGGATTCAAAAAATGTGATGCCATTTAAAAGCTATAAATATTTTTCAATTAGCCTATTGATCAAGACTTTAGTCATAATTCAAATAGAAAATTAATAATAATTATTTATTAAATTCAAAGTAAAGCATAATTTATATTGGTGGAAAAATGAGAATCTCCTTTAAAAACCCTTTCATTTCATCAATTTTGGGTAAAATAAATGTCATCAGCCACATGCCCATCATATTGCCACTTTTTGGCCCATCATGATCCTGCACATACCCGTATCGTTGCAGTGGATCAACGAATCTGGTGTGATCGGTTGAGATATAGATATAAATATAGGTAATCGAGTGCCAACTATAATTGAACTATATATAGCATAGCCTCCCTTGGCCCCCTAGTTTTCAGGGAGTCAAGGATTCAGTACTATTGTATTATCTCCCCTATCTAGATGGGGTTGATGAATGGGGTGCCAATTCTAGTTATAAATGAATGCAAAGGGAGAGACCCAACGACATCTAATCTGATCTATATATGGATGGGGGAGTGGGGAGTGGGCCAACCAAAAACTATATAGTTGATAGTTGATAGTTGATAGTTGTATTACATGTATAATGCAAATAAAAATATCATTCATTCTCAACCTCTATTCCAATGATATGGTGGGGTGGGTCTTGTAATAACTCTATCTGTTCCGTTGTCCATTGCCAATCAACTGGATCTATCCATGAATGGAAGAGGGGTGCTTTAGAGTAGAGGAATCATGTCCCAATGTGATGCATATTTTTTTGTAATTTTTTTCCAAGTAAATAGTTAATTATGAATTTTTTATTACAACTTTTAAAAAATATAAACGCTTGTATGTCTGACCACCTTAGCTTGGTAAAAACTTCATGAAAATAATTTTTTTTAATCCTATAGCATGTGAAGCATAGAATGTGATGCATGTTTTGGATTCAAAAAATGTGATACCATTTGAAAGCTATAGATGTTTTTCAATCAACCTATCAATCAGGACTTTAGTTGTAATTCAAATAGAAAATGAATAATAATCATTTATTAAATTCAAAGTAAAGCATAATTTATATTGTTGGAAAGCTGAGAATCTCCTTTAAAAACCCTTTTCATTTCATCAATTTTGGGTTAAAAAAAATTCATCAACCACATACCCAATATTGTTTTGACATATTTTATAAAAATTTAAAAGAGAGAGGAATTCAAATGAAAGAACATCTTATATGGTTGGATAATTACACATGTTAAATAAAAATTTCTTGAATGTTCTAGCGATTATGTAGAGTTCATAAAGAAAATAATATCCAACACAAGTGGATTTTTTTGAAGCTAGTCATGGTAAGGGAGAACATGATGGAGTAGGTGCATCTGTAAAAAGAGCTCTTGCTAGAGAGAAACTAAAATTTGAGGACACTGTGAAATTTAGAGATGCACGTGCAATTGTAGATTGGTGCAATACCAAATTATCTACAA
>VDFB02357617.1:0-25034 GCA_007258455.2 Sequoia sempervirens | reverse complement strand
TTGCATTTCATTTAGACATCTCTCCAAGTCATCCATGTCAAGAAGGCAATATACTTTATCAAAATGCAAAATAAAGTATAATGTAGGCATCCAAAATAATAAAGTGAAATACATTAATAAAATCACTTATCTCTCCATTAATACGTCCACCAAGCCTTATCAATATTTCACTTTATTAAAATATTTTACCTCAGCAAGAGAAGGGCCCAACATAAGCTCTGACCTGCCAAAAATAACTTCAAGAGTGTGGGAGACCAACTGCTCAAGCTGACTTGCCTGAAATAGCCTCTGAATTGGCTTGCTAAAACTTTGCTAAAAATAACACTTACTATAAATAGCATACTGCTAAAAATGGTAAGTGTGTCCAATTGCATTTTGACCACATTCTGAGCAACCGTCACAACTTACTAAAAATAGTAAGTCTGGAAAAGGTTGTTAGATGTAGATGTATGTTATACCACTACGAAGCTCTCTGAAAACCCAGAAAGAATCTAGAAACCAATTTTGCTTGCAAAACTATCATTAAATGCATGTCACATCTCTTTGAAGCTTTCTGAAAACCTATAAAGAAACCAACAACCAATCTACAAAACTCCAACATGCAAACCCTTGAATCCTCGACAGAAACCTCCAAGCAGTTGAAAAACCTAATTCTGCCTCTAATTAGCCTACGGGCATCCAAGAATAGGTTAACAGTCACTGGAAAGTGTAGTGCTAAAAATGGGGACTTTACAGTCCGCCCTTCCCAAAATTGCTTGTCCTCAAGCAATGCCATCACAACTCCAGAAAAATTTAAACTGATCCATACCAAACCAAGTACAATCCCAGGGTCCCATGTTCGTCTCAAGAAGGACCCACCATGCTGATGCTGCACCACTCTGATCACATCTGTGAAAACATCGTGCCAAAACTGTACTAACCTCCCTTGTAACTCCAAATTGTTACCATCCATAATACTCAAACTTAAAAATCTTGAAGGAATGAAATCAATATCATGCAACATCTCAAGCCCAAAATGCTCTAAGTCATCAATATCAACAATGCCATTGTCTATCACAATCCTAGGCAATAAGAAAGATAGTCTACTCAACGCAAAATCAAACTCCTTAGCGTATCTCCATATGGTATCTAACAGAGCCACGACTGCAATTGTGACATCTCCAAATCTTCTTGCAAAGAGGAAAACAATCCTTTGCAAGAGCTCAATAAACTCATACTCATAACTCCACATGAATCTACCACGACTCCCCTGAATTATTCTGATACAACCATGAAGATTTTTGAAAACTCCTACAATTCTCACTCCAAGAGCCTCAAAATGATGAACCAAAGGATGTGGAAGTTCGTTGTCCTGAACCAACATTGAGAGTTAACTATCAAAGTTTGCATCTCAAACCTCCATAAAATGAACTTGGAGAGTAGGAAAGGTGTGAAGAAACAAATAATCATTGTTGTTCAAGGTTGGGATTAGCGTAGTACAATCTGATTTTAGCGTTCTACATAGGGCAAAACAGCAGCACCAATGGAATTCCCAAGTGTGAGCATGTGAGATGAGCATTGAGTTGCAAGATAACACCTCCAAAGTGGCTGGAAAACACACTAGAGCAACCTCCAATTGAAAACTACCGCCTCTTTGACAAGAAGTGATGAACCAACTCTTCTAAATGAGAGTAACTCCCCATGTAAGGTGGTTGGTTTGCCTCCAATTAGCAAACTCGTGTCTCAAAATCTGCCCTTGTCTTAGCCAAGGATCACTCCAAAAGCAACCAACCGTTCATCTCTCCAACCGATACTCAAAATCTCTTTCCAATCTATTTGTTGATGAATAAATGGGACCATCAAATGGCTGGTCAAGAAGGGGACAGCACCAAAAATATGAAAATTTGAACCTTATCCCTCCAAAAATTCTTCTTTCCACAAGCAATATGCTCCATCAAGCCAAGTTGAGGATCCCAAGCATGGATACCCAACTGAAAATGATTTTCAACACTGAAAAGAAAACTCAAGCATGGATACCCAAGCATAGATCCCCAAGTGCTAGTCAAAACCAAGTGCATACTCATGAAATTGGTGTCTCCTCTAATGAACCTCTGAAGCCTATCCATGAAAGCTTCAACAACATTGGAGCATGAAACATTAGATGTCTTCAAATCCAACTCCCAAAATAGACTAGTATGTGCTAAAACATCATTCAACCAAAGGGATGGACTATCAAGCATGTAAACACCATGTTTTGGTCCTTCTTTCTCCCCTACTTCATGAGTAACAAGTTTGGATTCTTCACTCCTTGCTGCTGTAATGAAGTCACCAGCAGCCATCAAGACTTGTTTCATTAACACCTTGATGTCAAAGATGTTGAAATCATCTTGCTTCAACACTTCCCAAGTGGAGACTTCATCCTTAAACCCTCTTATGTATTCACTAAGAAACAGCCTTGGAAGATTATTAACCACTATTTGTGTCACATCCTCATGGTCTAATATCAAATCATTAGTAAACTGGAAACCATACTCAGTCTCATGCTTGGTCACTTCACCACATGTCTTATTGTCCATCACAAAGAGGGAATTGTCAGAAGTTGCTTCTGCACTCAATTGAAAGAGAGGATTGTCAAACACTTGGAACTCATCCCTTTCATCTTGCTGATCCAAATCTGCACTTACAACTTCTGATTTTCGTGGAAAGTTCCCCAAGTCAAACTCTTCTCGAATACTATCAAGCTGACCAATCACTTGCTTGATTTCTTCAACTCTTTATGCATTCTCTTGCTCTCTAAAAAGTTTGAAATCAGCAAACTGATCTTCTACCTTCGTTAGAGCCAACTAAGTAATTTTCTAACATGTCCTTTGTTGATTCAAGTTCGAGAGTAAGCTCATCAACCTTTCTCTCCTTTTCTTGGAAAGCACAAATGGTCTTCTTTGCAATTTTGAAGGCATAATCTCGATCTTCAATCAGGTGTATGTATGCTGATTTCAACGCCTCCAAGGAGTCTTTGATAAGTTGCAAATTAGGCAGAGCAACTTCATCCTTAACCTCTTTCTGTCTCTCATCAATTTGAGCCTTCCAATAGAGTTCTTTTATCAAATTGTGTGTTTGGTCAAATCTAGATAGAGCTTGCACTTCATTTTCAACAGATACCTTGAATTGACCTTCCCACTCGTAAGAAAGCAAAGATGGTGAACTGCTGATAGGCTGCAAGAAAAAATCAGAACTTTGTTTCCTGCCTTTGTTGACCCCATAGCTGCTCCAAGACTCATGTCTTTCTCCACCAACTAGCTGAAGATGCTTGATATCATAAATGGGATTAGGCGCCACAAATTCTTTGTGCCTTTGCTCACAATCAGCTTCATGCATTGATAAATCAGATTTGTGTTTAAAAACACCTTCAAACTCTTCAATGTCAGGAGCTTTATGGACTTTTAAATTTGCTTCCACCTCATTGTCACTTTGATCAAACGAGAAGGCAGCCCCAAACTCAAACATAATGTCTCCACTATTTGTTGGCATAGAATCCTCATCACGTTCCATTTTTTCATCCGGTTCAAAGGGAAATTCATCTCACACAGGTTCCTTGTGATCCCTAGATGCCTTCACACCTAGATCCCAAATGGTAAGAGGCTGATTGTTTTGATCAAAAGAAAAGTGCTCTTCGTGCTTCTCAAGTGTTGACTCTTTGAATAGGTCACCACCCAACTTACTTAAACTAATATCTTCATAAGTACCTCTCTCCAAGGGCTTAGTTTGATGATCAAACCCAAGTCCACCCATGTCACGAACATTGTATTGAAATAAAAAATCATCAAAGCTAGCTGTTTTGAATACTTTATCATTCTTTTCTTCAATGAACCTATCATGAGTAGGTGTGTTACTGATTTCATGACTAGCAGCCCTATGCATACCAAAGAAGTCTTCTTGGTTATTTGTCTTGAACGTTTCATATGGCAACTCTTGGGAAGTTGGGTCAGCAACAAGAGGAGAATCATTCATCACCAAATCTTCAACATGATTATGCATGAACGCATCAATATCATGATAAACATCATCACCATGAAAGTGGTCATAAGCTGAATCTACAACACCACCAAAACTACCCTCAACATGCTCTTCGTTAGTGAATTCATTAGTCTCAAAACCATTGTTGAATGAATCTGCATTAGGCTTCAAAATTGCTGTTTTGTCCTTTTCACCAAACCAATCTTCATTTTTTCCAATCACTTGCAAGTCTAAGGGAGTATTTTGGGGCTCTTCCACACTCTCTTCAACTGTCAAGGTATCTTCTTCAACCCCATGGTCATTTTGATGTGTCACGTCTCCCAAACTTGTTGATTGATTTCTCTCTCCAACGTGCTTACTTGAGGGCTGCAACCCACAAACAAACACTTCTTCTTCCTTCCTTGACCCTTCAACCATGGCATGTTCTGCTTCCCTTTTAATCATTTTCTTGATGTAATTGACTATAGCCAACTTTCCAGGTTTCAAAATCACCACACAATTCAAGAAAGAATTAAAAGAAACATCGTTCTTAAACTCCTCTATCATGTTTTGATAATTTTCTTGGAGAATGGAAGCCTCATGTTCACATTGCCTCTTGAACTGTTCAATAATTCTACTGAATTCCATTGTGGCAGCTCAAATTTCTTTTTGTTCTCCCAACAGGATGGCAGGAACTTTGGCTTTGATACCACTGAAATAACCCCCTTACAATTTTTTTTTTAACTTTTAGGCATAACACTTCACCCGTCAATGTTAGCAAAACCAAAACCAGCTGAGAAAGTAATCCTACACCAAGAATGTTCACCAAGATCCCATGACGGGCAAGGTGATAACATATGGTGCTGGGGATCGTTAGCAAATAAACTGAAAGTGCTGGAAATTACAATGCTTATGCAACTCGACCACTTATTCAGCAGAAGTAGTTTGATGGCTCAGCTGAAAAGCATGATGAGAATTACAAAATGCATGAAAAGTAAAGTATGGGCGGCTTGCCGACCCCTTTCGCTTGTTCAATGGGTAGTACATAAACGAGAAGCTGAAAGTAAATAGATGGCGACGCTTGTCCCTTCCAATAATAGTGGGAATTACAAGATAAAATGTAGAGATAATAAATGACTGAATTAGTACTACTGATTTCAGCCTTACAATGAAGGTAATCTGCAAATTACAAGTGATATAGCTATCTAATCCTCTACAGATGTTATTAGATATTTCTCCAAACTTCACAAGCCTCCCAAATATGAAAAACAAGCCAAAAATGAGAACTTCTACAATCTGATATGAAAAACCAGCACACAAAAAACTCAAACCAGCAAGACTAGAACACTCCAAAATGCTCCTAACTCCTCCAATAGACTTGAAATAAGATGCAAATGAAACTAGGGAAGATGGCACCAAAGTCTAGACATTGAAATTGCATCAAACACCCACCAATGATTTAAGCACGAATTCCAAAGCATCTACAGGCATGGTACAACTTGGGAAGAGGGGCAACCTCCAATAGAAAATTCAATACTTAAAGATAAAATCTGAAAATCTGCAAAGGGGGATGCCTAGGCCAAAGGAATGGAGTGAGCAACTACCCAGAACCAACAAAAATTCACCTAGAGAGCCACAACCAAAAATGTGCTTTGTGCAAGCTCCCAACCAGCAAACTGAAGAACTGTAAAAACACACCAAACATCAAAAAACCTCAATATTAAACTTCTCCATAATACTCATTCTGTTCTTCAGTGTAAAGAACAATCTCTATCTTAGCTAGTTGCTATCTTTCAAGCAAGAAACTAAGCTTTGCTAGGAGGTATGAATTCCTCGAAACAAGTAACCATTTCGGCAACACTTCGTTGTATTTTCTTCATGGATGACAAGAATGAAGCCCAACACTCTTATTTATAGCTTTTCTCCCACAAATTCAAATGCTTTTCCCTCCAATTAGGGCGCCCAACTCAAATTCACATTCACTTTCAATAATTTGCAATATGCATTTCATTTAGACATCTCTCCAAGTCGTCCATCTCAAGAAGGCAATATACTTTATCAAAATGCAAAATAAAGTATAATGTAGGCATCCAAAATAATATAGTGAAATACATTGATAAAATCACTTATCTGTCCATTAAGGCGTCCACCAAGCCTTATCAATATTTCACTTTATTAAAATATTTTACCTCACCAAGAGAAGCACACAACACAAGCGCTGACCTACCAAAAATAACTCCAAGAGTGTGGGAGACCAACTTCTCAAGTTGACTTCCCTGAAATAGCCTTTGAACTGGCCTGCTGAAACTCTGCTAAAAATAGCATTTACTATAAATAGCATACTGCTAAAAATAGTAAGTGTGTCCAATTGCATTTTAACCCTCATTTTGAGCAATTGTCACAACTTACTAAAAATAGTAAGTTTGGAAAAGGTTGTCAAATGCAGATGCATGTTATACCATTGCGAAGCTCGCTGAAAACCCAGAAAAAATCTAGAAACCAATCCTGTATGCAAACCCCTAACTGAAATGCATGTCACTATCATTGAGTGCATGTCACATCTCTTTGAAGCTTTTTGAAAACCTAGAAAGAAACCAACAACCAATCTGCAAAACTCCAACATGCAAACCCCTGAATCCTCGACAAAAACCTCCAAGCACTTGGAAAGCCTAATTCTACCTCTGACTAGCCTACGAGCATCCGGGAATAGGCTAATAGTCACTGGAAAATGTAGTGTTAAAAATGGCAACATTACAGGGCACCACCGAACCGTTGCCAAAAGCTAGGAGAGGAGATCTTGGGGTATGAGTGCCAGGGTGGGGACCATCACCCATCGAAGCGTACGGGACATTACAGTCCACTCGCCCCAAAGAGTTTTGACCTCAACACCTTGACTTTGATACCAAGGTAAGCAACCATTGTGCCAAAATCCTAGACTTATGGTGAATAGCGCCTAATTGGCATTAAGGGCTAAGCAGTGGGGCACCACTGAAGCACCACTAGACGCTAGGAGAGGAGACCTCGAGGCATGACCACTAGGGTGGGGACTATCACCCACCGAAGCCTACGGGCCATTACACAATGCCGGATGTTAACTATTTAAACTACACTACTAATACAAACATTAGCAGTATGAAATAAGAATAATAATTCATACTTGGAATAGTTGTACAAGAATATTATAATCAATGCTTTATTTCAGAGGTAGTGTCCTATTTCACACTGTGTAGTATAGGGAGAACCTTGTATATATCAGCATCTCTTCTCTAACCATGGAAGTACTATTTAAAGGATCAGTTATTGCTGTTAATGTTATAGCAGCTTCGGTAGCTCCTTCCAGCTCACTT
Source organism: Sequoia sempervirens (assembly GCA_007258455.2). Taxonomy (NCBI): domain Eukaryota; kingdom Viridiplantae; phylum Streptophyta; class Pinopsida; order Cupressales; family Cupressaceae; genus Sequoia; species Sequoia sempervirens. The sequence goes on along the minus strand of VDFB02357617.1, from coordinate 17,715 downwards.
CTTCCGTGGAAGTCTCAAATTGAATAATAGCCGTTGGCTATTCAATTTACTTTTATTGTGTTGTATTTCATGCTTTGGCCGACATGAAAGAATTCGAAATTCATAAGAGACATTTAATATACTTCTAGGCCGACTTCATTAAGAAGATATGTGTTTTTGTAAGAGGCCGACATGAAAGGATTTGGTTCCTATACATATACACAGATTGTTCATCCATTATATATATTGAAAGCTCTCACCCAGTTCGGTCATCTTCAAGTGCGAATATAATAGAGAAGCTCAACCTTATCAAATGCGAATATATTACATCAAGTGCGATCAGATTATTATGTGTGAATAAGAGACTGTGAATCATTGTTATCTCTCCCGATTTGGATCTGTGCTAGTTACGTACCCTCCAGATCTGTGTTAGCCGCGATCTCTCCATATTGGATCGGTGATTAGTGGTGAACTCCTCATTTCGGATCTGTGCGAACTCTACCATATTGAATCTGTGTCAAGGTGCGGACTATGTCAAAGGGTAAAGATCAGTGCGAACTCATCTGAGGTCTAAGTGCAAATATACCAGTCCGATGACTTCATTCAAGGCGAAGCTTCAGCTATCGGATTCTGTCAAGTGTGCTTAAAGTCTGGAAATTGAAGATCATTCAGTGCAAGATGAACATTGTCAGATCTGTCATTTGCCAGGCGTAATTTAACAGGTTCTTATCTGTCATTTCATTAGTGCAAGGTACTGCATATCGGTCTTGTGTTAGACCTCATTGTAATTTGTAAAATTGCCACTGTTGCATCAAATATAAGAGAGATCTTTGTTGCTGGGTTTTTCTCCCTCAAGAGGAGGGTTTTCCCAGGGTATATGCTGTGTTATTTTGTCTGATTTCTAATTATTTTCTGTGCATTTAATCTGTTCACCTAAATTTAACATGGTATCAGAGCGGGTTTGAGGATCGTGATCAGATTATTGCACTCAGATTATCTCATTTGTTCAGATTGTCAAGATGGTGTATGATTTGAAGGTTGAGGGTTCAAGTGAATATCTGTCTCATTCAGCATTATCAAGCTGTATACCTTCCAACTCCAACACCTGGATAATCGACAGTGGTGCCTCCCGTCACATAACCGGATTCAAGGAGCACTTATCGAGTTTGGTGGAAAAGGAATCTTCTGAACAAGTCATCATTGGAGATGATGCCAGCTACTCCGTAAAGGGAATTGGGACCTCCACACTTCACTTGGATTCCGGCATATCGTTTCAATTGGGTAATGTTCTTTATGTTCCCGGAATCAAGCGTAATCTTATTTCTATTTCAGCTTTGGAAGATAAAGGATATCAAGTTGCCTTCTCCAAAGGCAAAGTTCTAGTGTGGATGCAGAACTCTAATTTCAAGGATGCTCAAGTAATTGGAGTTAGACATGATAACCTCTACAAGGTTTGCTCACATCCTCTTCAAGCATTGGTTCATGACTCTTCCAGTCTTTGTGATCTTTGGCATCAGAGATTGGCTCACTTACACTTCCGAGCCCTACCCATTATGGAGAAGATGGTGATGGGCCTTCCTAAATTCAACCAGGAGCACGAAGGTACATGCAAGGGCTGCGCATTAGGTAAGAATATAAAAGCCCCTTTTCATAGTAGAGAAAATAGATCTAAGTGTATTTTAGATCTAATTCATTCTGATTTATGTGGTCCTATGTTTGTTCCTTCTTCGAGTGGTTTTTTGTATTATGTTCTTTTTATTGATGATCACTCTAGGAAGACTTGGATTTATTTTTTGAAATCTAAAGAATCTGAGGAAGTACTGGATAGGTTTAAAGAGTTTAAAGCTTTAGTAGAAAATCTTTCTGGTAAACGAATTAAGGTCCTCAGATCTGACAATGGTGGAGAATACACCTCTGGTAGTTTTCGAAACTTTTGTACTGATGCAGGGATTAAGAGGGAGCTCTGTGTTCCCTATAATCCTCAACAAAATGGTGTTGCAGAAAGAAAGAACAAGAACAATTGTGGAAGCAGCAAAGGCCATGATCCATGATCAAGATTTGCAAACCTTCCTATGGGCAGAAGCTTCCAGGACAGCTGTATATGTTCAGAACAGAAGTCCTCATAAGATCTTGGAGAATATGACTCCAGAAGAAGCCTTTACAGGGAAGAAGCCTGAAGTCAGTCACTTGAGGATCTTGGTTGTCCTGTCTATGTTCATGTTCCCAAAGAAAAGAGAACCAAGCTGGAGCCTTCTGGCAAGAAGGGAATATTTGTGGGCTATAGTGAGACATCAAAAGCTTATAGAATTTACATTCAGGTCAGAAGTTGATAGAAATCAGTAGGGATGTCACATTCGAGGAAGATGTTGCATTCAGGAGATCCAGAGGGATTCATATGGAGATTGATAATGAAGAGTCTCCTCAGGACATGGAAGTTGACCATACTCCTGAGATTCAGAGGGAGACAATGGAACCAAAGGAAGATCTTGATCCAGTTGAACCCTTGGAACCTACTGATGGGCCTACTGACATTGTTATTGGAGAAAGAGACCTCTATGGGCTAGTCGCACTATGCAAGAGGCTGAAAAGCTTTGCAGCTCCTAGAGGCACATTCAGAGAAAGCAAAAGGCCACATAAGTTCTCCAGTTATGTTGCCTTGATGAGTCAGATTATAGAATCTGAGCCTACCTGTGTTGAGGAAGCATCTAGTCTTCAAGTTTGGAGAGATGCTATGACAGAGGAGTATCAGTCAATTCTTAAAAATGATGTTTGGGATATTGTTCCTAGACCCGAGGGACAAGTCTGTGGTATCTTCTAAATGGCTATTCAAGATTAAGCATGCTGCAGATGGAAGCATTGAGAAGTACAAGGCAAGATTTGTCGTGGGTTTTCTCAAAAGAGGGGAGTAGATTATGATGAGACTTTTGCTCCTGTTGCTCACTACACTTCTGTCAGAACCATCATTGCTATTGCTGCATCTAGAGGATGGAAGATTCACCAGATGGATGTGAAGACAGCCTTTCTCAATGGAGTGATTGAGGAAGAGGTTTACATAGAGCAACCTGATGGATTTGAGATTCATGGGAAGGAGTCTCATGTTTGCAAGCTGAAGAAGGCCTTGTATGGTCTTAAGCAGGCTCCTCGTGCATGGTACGAAAGGATTGATCAGTATCTATCAAGCTTGGGTTTCTTGAAGAATGATGCTGATTCAAATCTCTACTTCAAGGTAATCAATGGTGATGCATTAATTTTGGTTTTATATGTTGATGATCTAATCCTCACTGGAGAAGATCACCTGATTCTTGAATGTAAGAAGGATTTAACTTCTGAATTTGAGATGAAGGACCTTGGGCTCATGCATTACTTCCTTGGTTTAGAAGTCTGGCAGAAGTCAGATGGTATGATTTTAAATCAAGGGAAGTACACCATTGACATACTTAAGAGATTTGGCATGATGGATTGCAAATCCATGTCTACTCCCATGGAGACCAATCTTCATAAATTGAAGGAGGCTGCAGCTAGTTCAGATTTGGTGGATCCTACGTTGTACAGACAGCTGATTGGATCCTTGATGTATCTAGTTAACACTAGACCTGATATTTGCTATGCAGTGAGTGCACTTAGCCAGTTTGTGTGATCGAGACGAGATACATCTTGTTGCAGCTAAACATATCCTGAGATACTTGCGTGGCACAGTTGGATATGGGTTGAAGTATACTTCAGATGCAAACTTGGAGTTACTTGGTTTCTCTGATTCTGATTGGGCGGTTGTCCTGGATAGGAAGAGCACCTCGGCTATTGCTTGAGTTTAGGTTAGATGATTTCACAGTGCGGCGAGGCAGTCTTGTAGCATTAGCAATTATAATGGAAGTGATACATTGCAGCTTGCATGGCAACTCGTGAAGCGGTGTATTACGTAAGCTCCTTCTTGAGTTGTTTGGACAATCAATGGAGCCACCATTATTCATTGTGATAATGTCGAGTTGTGTGAAGCTTCTGTCAATCACCGTGTTTCATGGCAGAACCAAACGTATTGAGATCAAGTACCACTATATCAGGATATCATTAACGCCAAAATTTGTCTGAGTTAGAAATTAGCAACGATGAAGCGGATGTGAATGTTACTCGCAAGCCTCGGTAGGTAAAGTTGTATACTTCGAGACAAAGCAGTATGGTGGAGAATCGACTTTGGTGAGTATGGTCGATTATCAGTGGTAGCAATAGGTTCTTCTCTGTGAGAGAAGTTCGAGGTGAAATCCCTTGTTAATGCATTTTCTTAAGTGACGGAAGAATTTGAGGTGAAAGCCCTTGTTTCACCCTCGAGCTAAGTCATGGTGGATGTCATGTGTGCGACTCCATGACATATGTTGTACTTGTGTTTCACCCTCTGGGAGAGCCATGGTGAAAGTCACATTGAGGTGACAACATCACGCAAGTGATGAACACTCATACTTGCTATTGCACTTTCTTCTGTGACGGAAGAATTTTAGGTGAAAGCCCTCGGTTCCACCCTCTGAGCTGAGTCATGGTGGATGTCATGTGTGTGACTCCATGACAACATCACGTGAGAGAGTCCGTGATGATCTCCTTGTACTTGTGTTTCACCCTCTGGGAGAGCCATGGTGAAAGTCACGTTGAGGTGACAACATCACGCAAGTGATGAACACTAGTACTTAACCATGTGATGGTTGATATCACATTGAGGTGATATTTCTCTCTTTATATCCGATTGCAGGCAATGGTGGCAGATGAACCTCATATGAAGATGATTCATATCATGTAGCTGGAAGTTATCTCCCTAGCTGAGAGGGAGTGTTAATGTTATAGCAGCTTCGGTAGCTCCTTCCAGCTCACTTCTTCCGTGGAAGTCTCAAATTGAATAATAGCCGTTGGCTATTCAATTTACTTTTATTGTTTTGTATTTCATGCTTTGGCCGACATGAAAGAATTCGAAATTCATAAGAGACATTTAATATACTTCTAGGCCGACTTCATTAAGAAGATATGTGTTTTTGTAAGAGGCCGACATGAAAGGATTTGGTTCCTATACATATACACAGATTGTTCATCCATTACATATATCGAAAGCTCTCACCCAGTTCGGTCATCTTCAAGTGCGAATATAATAGAGAAGCTCGACCTTATCAAATGCGAATATATTACATCAAGTGCGATCAGATTATTATGTGTGAATAAGAGACTGCGAATCATTGTTATCTCTCCCGATTTGGATCTGTGCTAGTTACGTACTCTCCAGATCTGTGTTAGCCGCGATCTCTCCATATTGGATCGGTGATTAGTGGTGAACTCCTCATTTCGGATCTGTGCGAACTCTACCATATTGAATCTGTGTCAAGGTGCGGACTATGTCAAAGGGTAAAGATCAGTGCGAACTCATCTGAGGTCTAAGTGCGAATATACCAGTCCGATAACTTCATTCAAGGCGAAGCTTCAGCTATCAGATTCTGTCAAGTGTGCTTAAAGTCTGGAAATTGAAGATCATTCAGTGCAAGATGAACATTGTCAGATCTGTCATTTGCCAGGATAATTTAACAGGTTCTTATCTGTCATTTCATCAGTGCAAGGTACTGCATATCGGTCTTGTGTTAGACCTCATTGTAATTTGTAAAATTGCCACTGTTGCATCAAATATAAGAGAGATCTTTGTTGCTGGGTTTTTCTCCCTCAAGAGGAGGGTTTTCCCAGGATATATGCTGTGTTATTTTGTCTGATTTCTAATTATTATTCTGTGCATTTAATCTGTTCACCTAAATTTAACAATTGCTAGTTAGGCTTTGACCATTGGGTTTAACTGTTATAACCATTTAAAAACTTACACTAACTTTAGCCAACAATTAAAATAACAAACTAAGCTGGCCTTACATATATTAACATAACATTGTACCTTTTACACACATTCAATCTTATGATATGCATATGTTCTAGTTGTCATGGTTCAAGAATCATTTGTGAACCATTGCTAATTTCAACAAGCTTAGATCTTTGCAAACTTGAACAAAAAGGCCGGAATAGTATCACAATCAAGAGTGCTGGAATCAGACCTATATGCATGCTGTCAAGATGAAATATTCCAATAGTGGTCCTGTTGGGGAAGGGGGATTTCCTAATTTTTCCTATTGTTTCTTGTAAATAACTATAGGAGACCTTTTCAGTGTAATGGTTGCATGTTTGCCACCATTTTATTTCGTTACACCCTTTATAATCATTAGTTGCTATTTTTTAGTCCCTTGGACTCCATTATAATAAAAATGAGGCCTGCATCCTGGTACTAGTGACTATTTATTTATAATAGAGCCACACCTTTATTTGTTTACTTGGGTATCCTGGTTTGAATGACGTCTTTGTTCTCATACCAGAACATGTACTCCCATGCCTGTAAATGCTTATGCTTTTTAACTAAATGTTTTTATAGTTGTTCTCTAATGCTTCCCAATAGCAACAAACAATCAATGTCCCAAAGAGTTTTAAACTTTTATGCTGTTTGATGGAAAGGGGATGCTTCGGGGATGGAGGGACGGGAACAAAACATCCCCAATCTTCCCCTTTTTTTCTGCATACTTTGGAACATCCCAACAACTACACCTCACTATGGGGGATGTCTCTTGGGAATGTCTTCAAAAGGGGGACTCACGTCCTTGTGACATCCCAGGGAATGTAATTACAGGTGATATAAAGATGAAGTAAAAGATGGTAGTGGACAACAACACGCTATTTGCCTCTGTAAATATGAGGAAGGTGAGCAACTGGCATTTTTGCTGCCATCCTGTTGACATAATTTCAATTTGGAATGTGTTCAGAGGTGGTTGCAGAATCACGGTAGATGCTCCATCTGCAGCACCGCCCCTGTTCCGCTGCACCCCACTCATTTCCTCTGTCCACACAAGTCTCCATTGTCGTTGATGCTCTGCTAAGTTTTTGACAGCAGTAGTTGATAGAGAGGAAGGCGGTAATTCTTAACCGCAAAGTTAAATTGTTTGTCTGGTCCAAAAAACTTTTTGCATAGAATATGCTAAACATTGTTATATGGTTGCTTGTATTGCTCACAGTTTTTAATTATGGTACTTGCAATGCTAAACAATGTCATATGGTTACCTATATTTAATTTTGTACATTATGTGTGTGTGTGTGTGTGTGTGTGTGTGTGTGTGTGTATATACAGCTGTTGCCCTGCTGTTCCCAAAATTTTGGAATTTTTCTTGCCGTCCCTGGAAACAAGTCGTATGTCCCCCCGTCATGGAATCTTGGATAAACACTGCAAATAACATACTTTTAAGTCTTAAATAATATCTTACCAACACTAATTGACTTCTGTATGCCCTCAATCCTTCTTGAATTTTCTAAGAGTTTCTATACATTTAATTAGATTTACTCAGGCTTAACATTTAGAGCAGTACCCCACTCTATGGGAATGCACTCTTGGCATACCCTTGGAAGAAAATTCTCCCCAACGCTTATGTTCAGGGTGATGTTTTGGAAACAGGAAGATGAGACTCTATTTGGTAATATATTTGATAATTACATATTGTTTTGGTAAAGATCCTTTATTTGACAATTACATTAGTATACTTGAATTTGACAAGGAATACCTTTGGACATTTTATAAAAGATCTCATTTGAACTTTGTTCTCGACTGGCATTATAAATGGCAATCTAGAATGCTGAAATTTCACCTTAGTAGATTCAGTCTTTGTGTCAAGTGGATGTTGTCATTGCTCATCCCTTAGTATATGTACTAAGTTTTAAGGAAGTTCTTAAAGTTTTATTTGTTTTTGGGCTTTTCACGCTTTCTTCAAGTGATGGTTTTGTACTATAGATTTTGCATTTTCATCGTCAAATTTAAAATGCTCATTTCCTTCAGGAGTAACCTCGTAGGTGATTACTGTGTATATATTCTATGGATTAATTTATCACTGTCAAACTGCAGGAAAGTGATGATAGTGATGAAGATTGGAAAGGTTAGCTGACACGATCCATCAATGGAGAAATGATAATGAATTTTCACGAGGCTTTGCAATCATTTGTTACTCCGCAATCAAAATATAATTCTTAGATTCTTTTATTGCCTTTCACTTGTATGAATATGAACAGTGTCGAATTGACATGTAATGATATGTAATCTCTGAAATTAAAAATGCTCAAAATTATAGAACAACATTAATGGTAAACTTCAATTTATTCTTTAAATGACATAATTAGGATGCAATTTTTTTATAAAATTAATGTTTGTAAGTTGTTGGCTTTGAAATATATGTAGTCGTTTAAATTGAAATGAAATTATGAAACATGAATTGACAAACCATAGCAAACTTGACACAATAGTTTTATCTTGGTAATCCGAGTGTAGGGAGAACTGCTTGGAAGTGGAGGGAAATCCTTTGTGTAGACCATCAAAGCATACAACCATGCTTGTAAGGGAAAATGACATAAGCTCTCTCTGGTATCATAGATGGTGACACATCAATGTTGGATTTATGCAGTAGATGAACACATATGAAATGATTTGAGGCCTTCCCTCCATCTAACACCTGGGTGGAATATGTTATGGATGTATTTTGAGGAAACACCACCTAGAAGAGTTTTCAAAGAGCTTAGCTCACAGAACCTCTGCTCCACTTGTGCTTATTCATACAAATATCTGCAAACAAATGAAGATGCCTTATCTGTCACGAGCCAAATGTTATTCATTGATGATTGCTTTAGATTCTTATGGATATACAGGATTAAGATAAAGGATGAATCCTTTTCCAAGTTCAAAGACTTCAAGGTCTTGGTGGATGGGAAAATAAAGTGTCTAAAAAAATATAGGTTGAGGGTACATCAATAGAAAGTGCAATTCCTCATTGACCTTGGCATAATTCTTCAATGCATGATCTGTAAAATGTTATAGGCACTCTCTAAGTATTACTAGTTATATATTTCTTCTTGTTGATTCTATACAAACCCTTATCTGCATTTGAAATTTTGTGAACCTTGCTTATCAGTTCAGTTTAGAATGTTCAACAATGTAAGGAAAGACAAACATAAGAAATGTTAAAAAATAAATTAAAAAGAAAAAGAAAAAGAAAAAGAAAACAATGCAAGGAAACACACAAAACAAGACAAGACATCACATACAACAAGTGCAATCAAAACCATGAAAATGGATTGAACACATAGATACCCGTAGAGAAGCCCTCAAAAGGTAAGAAAACTCCATAAAAGTGAGCTAATGCTCCTCATGCCACTAATAATTCAATGCCAACAATACAAGGAAGTAGATAAAACAAGATATCACGTCCATCTAGTGTAAACAAAACCATGAAAATGGGTTCAATGGACATATACCTTTGGAGAAACCATCAAAAGGTAATAAAACTTAATAAAATTAAGCTCATACTCATGTTGCTAATATCTCATCAATTGCAAGTCCAATAGATGTGTTAGAACCCTTTCAACTAGTATGATGAGCTCCAAATATTACAAATTGTCGGTGCACCATGTAAACACCAATCTTCCTCTTGAAATAGTGAAAACTTGAACATAATGAAGGTAGAATTAAGAGCCAACCCATTCACAATGTGTTTCAAGTGTTCATAAGCCTTTCCCACATCCAACCTTGGTGCAAGAAGTCCAAATGTCAAAAAGTCAAATTGAGAAGATAGAATCCTTCTAATTCCACATTATGTTCACTTTGTACTAATTAGATGACCTTTAATGGCCATGAAATTATTGTGATGGTTATTAAATTGCCACATGTTGGAAACTGGAAGTTTTGTCACCATTCAATTCTTATTTTCAACATCTAATCCCCTACATTTGGCCCTCCTTGTGTTGCTCCAAATCACCTCAAGGATGCCTATAATTAGAGAAAAACACCACGACTTTTTAAACATCTTGTGGAGGAATCACATGTAACCATAGCATGAGATATCTCAATTGGAAATGATATCAACTAACCCCATAGTCATACCTTGTGGATCTATTTTAGGGATTATACCTCCCAATTAAGTAGGCTATGATTTAATCCAAGAAGATGTGACAAAAGTTGTTAAATTATTAATGTTGGAACGAAGAATTATTTGTTCTTTGTACTATATGCCTTGCAACCATGGAGATTATGGATGATCCAACCTTGCGTTAAAGGTCACGGATAAGAGAATAGTTTGTGTTGTGGCAATTGGCACTAAATAAATATATATTTGAATGTATGGAGTGGGGAAAGGAGAGCACACGACTTGTATCATTGAATGCAAGAGCTTAACAATAATCGTGGAGGCCACAAGTTAGCCAACAAACCCTATTGTTGAACTTACCTTTTTATATCATAAATTTTGATTTTCTATGTGTCAATGTTCTTTTTGTTGCTCACTTGTGGGATTATTTTTCATATGCTTTCATGAACCGCCTAGAGAACATAGGATTTGGAAAAAAACAATAATGATTTGGCAGTTACACACGATAAATATTAATTTATGTGCTTTATCAAATAAATTGGTAACATATGTTTATGTGGTTTGTTATGTTGTATTTATTCTTCCACACCTCAATGTTGAACATGCAACAATCCACTTATAAAATGTAATAAAGGGGTAGTGGAAAAATAATCGTTTAAATGCAATTTTGATAAATTAAAGGTAAGGTGATTGAAAGAGGGAGGACCAATATATTAGTACAATGCATTGGCAATTTGGTTGCTAATTATTCTCTAATATATTGGATAAAGAATTCAAAGGTCCTTCTAGGCTCAAAGGGAGTATAGATTGATATTGTATTAATTAGCAAATATCTTATAAATTTAAGACTACCATCATTTTTTAAAAGATTTGTTAGAACAATTAATAAAAGTGTGGTAATGTTTTTTCTTTTGTAATGGGAGGGAAGGTATATTAAATCAAGGTGTTATAAGGTGATAATGATATATGAGCAAGTTTGTGGAGAATTACAAAGTTGTAAACATTTCATTGTAGGGGTGCATTATTAGTTGATTTTTATTTTTTATTTTTTACATGATGCATGCATTATATGATGCTTGTGCTCTCAAGCCTATCCATACTACACTTGAGAGAGCTTTTAAGGCTTCCAAAGAATCACATGTGACATTAGATGAATACAATGTAATGGGATCAAAGAGGACGCTAGAGGACATAATAGATTGGAGTAATATTTTCCATTTTGAGCTAGCTTCTCTCTAAAAAATGGTATATTGCATGAGAGACATTGGCTATTCATTTGTGTCCCTTCTTGGGGCAAAGGGGCTTAGCAATTTCATGTTTTGTTATTGTAGGTAGTGAGTATGTTTCGATCCACAAGAAGCATGCTATAGCTATGGATAGTTGACTAATGGCTCAATCCATAGATTTTGATTTGTAACTGTGGATAGTTGAGTATGTCTTGAGCCACATAAGGATTACTTTTGTATTGTTGGATAGTTAAGTATGTCTCATTCGATAAGAGTGTTGGTATGAATAATTGAGTATTGTCTTGATTCATAATTGTAATATTCCATTGTGGATAGTTGAGCATGTCTTGATTCAAAAGAGGAGTTTTATATTTAAGAATAGTTGAGTATGCCATGATTTGCATGTATTATTGGATAGTCATAACATCCACCGATATGTTTGGTTTGGTGTCTTGGTGAGTGAGGAGATTTGGTGAAGTTGCTTGATCATATTTGTATTATGAGCTGATATGATCAATCCATGTAGTGTTCAATCCTTTGTTTGGATTGATGTAACATAGAGGAAATGTTGTGGTTTTAAGTTACATCTATAGTATAGTTTAGGTTAGAGTATAATAAATTAACATTAGAGCGTTAGCTTTTGTTAGTATTGAATAATGCTAGTAGTTATTCAAAAGTTACTTTCCTATAAGATCATTTGAGTAGTTTTGTTCTAGATTAAATGAATTTATAAGCCATGCATATATGAATGTGTAATTTTTTTCCCTAATGAGCATTAGTATTATTTTCAGAGTAGGTGTTATTTGTGAGCAATAAGGTTTAGTTGTTTCAAGATATGTTGAAAATTTCATTATCCTTGTGATAAGAAAGGTGTATTGTACATGTTGTATAATAACATTATAATGTTGTTAGGAAGGAGGCTTGTACATCTTGTGTAGTAATATGAAACATTGTTATAAGTTGTTGCCCATCTAAGATGGGATGCTACATTTGGTGATAATTATTTCTCCTAGGAAATTTTGTATGTCATTGGAATTGTATATGCCTATGGGGGTCACATAGGGACAAGTAAGGGGAACAAGTGTACATAAGGTAAAAGGTCACCTTGAGTTATTGTGTTGATCCATATATGAGGGAAGATATTCCTCATAGTCACCAACTTATGGAAATCATATAGAGTGAATTACGGAAGCAATTAAAATTGATTAATACTTGCACAATATTAAATTACAAGTAAGAACAAGAAAAAGAGAACAATCACCACAAATAATGAAGACAAAAGAAATGACATGGAAAATTCCCTTGTGGGTAAAAATTCCACAAAAATTATAACTCACTCACTTAAGTTCTCTTAATGGTTACAATACAAAATATTACTGTCGATGCACAAATACTCATATGGGTTGAATTACGCTTGATCCATGAAGAATCAAAGCATAATGGAGCCACCAATACTCGAATCTCAACAAGATCCATCAAATAAAATTAAAACTAAACATTTCATCAAAACCTAACATACTAAATTATGAAAGCTTTCAAAACATCTATTCTAATCCATTCGAAATTTATCTTGTTGTGGAATTGGTGTTGTGTTGATGTGGAATGATGACCCTTTCCCAATCCCGTGACTAGTGAGCTTGTTTCAATCAATTTTGTGGAAGAGAATCGATGAAACCATGGTGTTTTTGATGTGTAAAAATCTAAATTATGTAAAAATGAATATGATGCAAGCTAATTTACCATGATTTTATGCTACAAATGATCTAATTATGCAATTGCTAAGCTATTCTAAGCTAATCTAAGCTAAAATCATGCTAAAAGATGAAAACCCTAATTTATTTACAAACTAAGATAGATGCATGAAAGCCATTAATGGATGCTCTAAGCTATTATGCAATGAAAATGAACTAAAACAAGCTAAATAATGAGTAAAAGATGAGTAAGTATGTGAGTAAATTCAACAACATAAGTTTGCAATAACAAATCGATCCATTTGTTTCCAAATAGTGATCTATTTATAGGAGAGCACATGAGAAATGGATGGTTGAGATCAAAAAGCTTAATCATAGTTCAAGATGAAGGGGATGAGAGGTATGGATCATGGATTCTCATCAATAGATGAGAATGTATGATGAAAGTTAATGAAGGGCTCACACTTGCTTCAAACAAACACACTTTTGACCTGCCCACATATGTCAAAGGTAACTTGCCAAAGAGGTTAAAGGGTTTAGCTTATTGAAGAAGCCAAGTGAGTTGATTGGAGGAGAGGGAATATTCTTTTAGGATGAGGAAAAAAGGTATTTTACAAATTAAAACAAAGTTTTAATTGTGCAAAAAGGATAAAAAATATTCCATGGGAATATTCGCTTTGATTAGAGGAAAGTTTAATTGCTAATTAAACAAGGTTTAATTTATGCAATTAGGGAATTAGAAGAATAAAGATATATATATTAAATTAGATGATTTAATAAATAGGGGATAGGTGAAATGATATTTAATTACATAACTTAGGTTTATTTAATTACATAAGATGACTTAGAAGATTAAATTAAATATTTTGATGTATTTAATTTAATTAGATGAAGTGTTAGTACAAAAAGAGATGAATTAACCCAATTAAATTAATTAGGCCAATTATATGAAAATGATGAAATTAATTAATTAGCTAGGCTAATTAAATCAATTAAGCGAAAAAAGGATGGATCAAAGAATAAGTGATGTTAATAAATCCAATTTAAGTATATGACATCAATTAGGAATTTTTTTAGTGTCTACAATTACTAACCATAGGCCATCTAAGAGCTCTACCAGACAATTGAAAACTCTCTAAAGACCAATTTTCAAGGTCTTAATAAACCCCCTTTCCCCAATACAATAAAAATATAACAATGCTCACAAATTACTCCTAATACAAAAATATACAAGATTCCACATTGATACACAATCTCTATTTATGCTTAATTCAAGCATACATTCTCTCTCTTGCTCATGAATCTTCATGCCCTCTTGATGTAAAAAACAAAGTAGGACATTCCTCTTGGAAAGTGAGAAAGCAATAAATTAGGAAAAAATATAAAGTGGAGTGGAAAAAATATAAAGTGGAGTGCCCACTTCTCTTGGATGTTCTTCTTGCCCTCCATCTTTTAGAAGCCATAACTTTTACATATATGCTTGAAATGACATGTTGATTACTTGCACAATTTTTGAAGAGGAATCTAAATATTCAAACTTACTAAGGTTTTGATGCCATAAGTGTGAAAACTACATCAATTTTCAAATCATTTGTTGATTAAGACAAAGAGAAGCCACACAAGCAAGTCTTGGAATGTGGAGAGGCCCATTAGGGACGTGAAGTCATATTTAGATTGCCTTGGAATTTGAAATGAAAAGTAGTCATACATGGGCATCCACCTTTGGAAATGACAAATGGATACATAAATTTGCGAAACCATAGTAAGTTTCTTATTTCTCTTGCCTATATAGTGAGTGCTTGGGATGGTGGTTTATATTTGATTTTGGTGATGAGGAATTGTCATTCAAATTGCTCCAAAATTTTCTTGTGATGGAATCTTGAGAAGGAATGAAAATTTATGTGTGGTTACATGGTGATATGATTGGTTTCCATTTGTATTTGAATTGATTACTCAAAGTAAAACATATAGTCAATTATTAAGAATAAGTTCTCTAGGAGTGTGGAATGGATATCAGAAATGCTCTCTAAGAGTGTACAATGCATTACAAACATGTTCTTTGAATATGGTTGTTGTTGGATTTGATAGGGTGAAGAAATTGTCTAAGCACAAGTTAAATTCTTTACATATTATAATCTTATTCTTTAGATAATAAATTAGTGCGGTGCTATGTTTCTTGTTGAGTTTCTCTTGCAGGGATTTTCTAGAGTAAATATAAGGTTTTGTATGTGAATATGAATTTAATTGTGTTATTAATTTTATTTTTCATTTTTCCGCTTAAGTTTTATATGTTCTATTCAACAATATTCTTCTCTAGTGGATTATTAAGATCATTATTTTTCCTACATTTTATATTAGAGCCTTGGACTTGTTTTAGATATATTGCGAGGAGGGCATTTTGACCTTGTGATAACCTCTATTAGAGTGGGAGCTTTTCCTAGGTGATCTAGGGTTGTTTGCATAGGAGAAATGACACATCATAAAGTTGGTGATTGGAATGTTCTATGGTTAGAACTTTTAGGTTGCAAAAACTCAAGATAGAGGATCTACTTGTAGATTATGCCTAGTGGATTGTGGTGGCTAGTCACAAGCCCACTGTGATGATGTGTTGGAATTGCTTAATAACAAGAAATATCTTAGACCATAAAAGACACCCAACGAAACTTCTACATAATCAAATTTCTTCAATGTAGAAGGTGAAGGTGTTTCTAACATAGTCATGTATGCTTGATTGATTTAGGAGCATCCTAGCACATGATCCCCAAAAGGAGTGGTTATTTGAATATGAGCTTTGATGGAGGGGGTGTCTTCTTTGGTATAATCTTGAGATATGGTATGTTGAAATTGATGTTTAGGGATGAGAGGGTGAATTCAATCTCTAGAGCCTTGCATGTTCCTAGTTTAATAGCTAACAATGTGGGTGTGCGATAGCCTTCGGGATGAAGAATTGCAAGGTGATAAGAAGAGGAAAAAGTGTTTGCAAGGGGAGTCTAGGGTGAGATGTTGTACAGGTTGGATGTTGGCACTATGGTTGATCATATTTTTTCTCTTGGAAAATAATCCATTACTTAGGATCATATGTAAATAAGTGATTTATTGAGTGTTAGATCTAAGGGTGTTGAAGTGAACTATATTTCCATATGAAGCTTAAGATCATATGTAGGAGGATTTTTGCTAGTGTGACATGGTTGGTTGTGAATCCATTGGGTTCTTATTGATAGTCTTTAAGGTGTTGAGAATGTGAACCATTATGCCATGGTGAACTCTGGGTTTTGTAGTGTTCTTGCAATGAGAGTGTTGGTAAGGACATGATTTCCACTCTATCAATTTCAAATTGATGTTTTAGGTTGAGCATCAGTATCTCTAGGTTGTTGGAGATGGAAAGGTTGGTTTTATGGAAATGATGATACTAAGCACTAAGAGGGTATCTTGGGTGCAAGAGATAGTTGGGAAGCCATTGCCTATGGAATACCTCAAACTCTAAATGCTATTACATATTAAAATTCCTCTAAAAAAATGCAACTCTAAAAAAAGCAACCTTGTTTCAAGTTTATATGCAAAAGTTATGGCTTCTAGAAGAAAGATAAAACCTCAATTTATAGTTGGGTAAGAGATAGCTTCAAAGTTATCATCCAGGTGACACCTCATAATGCCTTCATTTGTGGTTTCCTCCATTTTTGCTCGAGTGATGCTTGTGGACCATTGGTATGAAAAGGGGATGTACATGGTTATATTAATGTAAATTGGGCATGTGATGTAGACAATAGGAGGTCCAATGTGATGAGTTGGATAAGGTCAACACACACTATTACTTGAATGATACCTTAAAGGGAAAGGGTGTGGTCATGACAATTTGTTGCCTAAGTGACATCTTAGAGGGTATAGGTGAGGTCATTGCAAGTTTTCATTTGAGTGACACCTTAGAGGACTAGAGGAGAAGGCAAGCTATTGCTCAAGTGATACCTTAGTAGATCTTCAAGATGTTGAAGATGACAATGAGACACATTGTGACTTAGACTACCTTATTGGATTTTTGAGGTGTTGGAGATGACACAGAGCTACACTATTGCTCATTTTTTAACCTTATGCAATGTATACATGTGTAAGATTGTTTGGAAATGTGTCTTGTACACCTTTCATAAACTTACTAATAGTGACACTTGTGTGCATCAAAAACCTCGAGTTCACCAAGGGGAATATGTAAAGAGGGGGAAAATTATAGTAGACAATATAGCTACACCAGGGGGAGAACTTTCTTTGGGTAAAAAAACATCTTAGTCACCTATATGCTATGGGAAGGATACAATATTTATTAGTGAATGTCTGGTATATGAATAATTTTTTACTTCTTTCCAGATCATAAGATACAAAATTGGAGTTTATATTACGAAGCAGGGCCCTAAAGTAATCACTAGAAAAATACCTCATCTAGATGCTTACTTACTCCGTCATCTAGACAAAAATGGCCTTATAATGATAGGATCTTGGGTAGAAACATGTGATGTATTAGTAGGTAAATTAATACTGGAAGCAAAAGAAGACTCACTATTAAATACTCTAGAAGGAAAATTCTTACAAGAACTATTTGATATTAAGGCACCTATTGGAAAAGAAAATTGTTTTAGAGTCCCTAAAGGTGTAAAAGGCCAAGTTCTCGATGTGAGATGCTTCCAAGAGTTCGAGGAAGAAGATTATCTCAATGATAGTGTGAAAAATTTCATACTATATATATTTCCAAAAAAATGTAAGAATACAAGTGGGTGATAAAGTAGCTGGAAGGCATGGTAATAAAGGTATTATTTCAAAAAATTTGCCCAGACAAGATATGCCTTATTTACAGAATGGAACACTAGTGGATATGGTATT
>VDFB02357616.1:0-39578 GCA_007258455.2 Sequoia sempervirens | reverse complement strand
TGATAAACTTTTGAAAAAGGCAAAATATTTGCTCTAAATTTTTGAAAGAGCTTTCCCGTGAAAATATGGCGTTGGAGGATGAACACGCGGGTTCGCCTGGAAGAAAGTTTCAAACTTACTGAGAATGGGGATGACACAGCCTGTAAAAGATGAGGTGTTATGAGTATTTCCTTGACCAATTCTTTGAAAGATGAATCATTTTCTTATTGGCGCCATTACTGGTGAGTTTCCTATAGGTGGCAATTTTATCTTTAAGCCATGTGCAGAGTTGAAGTTTTCTTGTTTTGCTGGCTAAAACTGAAGTTGAATCACTTCATAAATTGATGAGTAAGGGGTTAGAAACCTGCCATATATCTCTTTGAACTTTTCAAAACATTGTGCTATCATTTCTCATGCCTGCAATGGTGGAAAATGTTGGATTTTAGGCTCTATAAATAGACGCCTTATCATTCTTTAATTTACTCTTGCTGAATCTGAGTTTTATATTACTTTGAGCTTTCTTTGTCCATTTCATATTTCTGTATAGAAACTCTGTTTTTTGAGTAGAAAAGACAGAGGATTTACCAACAATTTACCACTGTTAGTGTATAATCCCATTACAGCTGAGTGAGTATTCATTTGTGAGTCCATATTGAGTGAGTATACTTTATTGAGAGTTCATTTAGAGTGAGAAATCATCATTTGAGAAGTCTGTTTTAGTGAGAAGCCATTGATTTCTGAGAGCTTGATTGAAAGAAGATTGGAAGTGCGATTTGGGAAGGAAAAGCTTCTAAACAAGCATGGAACCCTCATCACTTTACACTTTTGAATTTGATTGTTGTGTTTTTGTTTCTTTGAATTTGCTAAGTGTGCAAAGTTTGTAAGTTAATTTCTGAATGTAATCTAGTTATAGGGGAAAGGAACTTCAAGGAAAATGTTTATTTGATATGCATAAAAGGGAATTTATGTGAAAGAATTTGAGAGAAGATTTAAAATGCATATTAGTGTGAAATTGCATATTTTGTATTGTCTCCATATAAGGAGAATATGGCTTTACTAGCTAATATATACTAGGATTGAAATGAGGACATGAGTCAAGTATAATCAGTCAGCTTAAAGTTATTAGTTTAACTAAGGTAAGCTTGAGAGACTCCTAGGATAAAGATTTCCAGTATAGGAGGGATTAAGTGATTTACTTGTTATGCTGGTTCATTTCTAGTAGATTAGATTGTCGTAGGATAGTCTGGGATGATAGATAATCCAGTGAAGGACTAAGCCTATGTGTAGTGTAAGATAGCCTTAAGTCAAATCGGCCTTGAGTAGTGTTTACGAGAGATGACCTTCATTTGAAGTACTAAATGAGAATACTTTGGCCAAAGTAGTGAAATGTACGACATCCACTTAGGTGTGAGATAGTTGAGACTACACTGTTAGTTCATTGTGATCCTATACTAGTTCGAGATTGTGAAATAGCAAGGTTCTAGTAGGGTAGGACACAACACTATGCTTAGTTGATAATCCCCTAACGGATACCCTACCAATCTCTTCTTTTGAAGGGAGGGCCATCTATCGAACGATAGGTGTGCGGGGGACCACATTATAAGTCCGTGGTTGGTGGAAAGGCGCTCGATTGACATTTCTCCTCCACAACAAGCAGCCGATGCACCAAGATTTGAAAGGAAAGGAACCTGGACCGTCTTACTACTATTTGTTCAAAAGCTCTCAAGCTATGTATGTAATTGTTTTACTTTTGTACTCTGATTTATATTTGCAATGAAAATGGAATTCATGTGGAAATATAATGTAACTTGTATACATTTATCAATGAAGAAAGGAAATTTTTTATTGTAATGCCTTTGTTACTTGTTACCTTTATATGTTTGGAGTAAAATTTACATCTTTTTTAATTTACGCAAGGGATAGGTCGTTACATTAGAAAATACTTTGGCATATCCTTTGGCATTTGCAACATCAAAATTTGATGTAGGTTGAGTATTGCCTCTATGCATTTATGGGATTGTAGTACTAACCAAGCTTAGTCCTTGATAACATATATAACTTGTTAGTGTTTCAAGATGATGATTAGATGTATAGGTTCCTCATTTGTTCAGGGGAATTTGATGAATAAGTGATAGATAGGGAGCCCGCGGTTGTGGTTGAAGATGGAAAGGAAACTCTATTTGGGGCTGAATTATTCAGCTGAAGAGCAACACACTCTCAAGAGGATTAGCTGCACTAGAACATGCTTTTGATTGTGTTGATTGGTTCAAAGTTAGGATGAGCAAGCTAGTTGCTGATTTGATGTGGATGAGGTCAAATTGACAAGTCAATCATCCCCAAGAATGATTTACATTAGGAGCCCATGGAAACTCTATTTGGGGCTGCATTATTTAGTTGAAGGGCAACACTCTCCCAAGAGGATTAGTTGCTCTAGAACATGCTTTTGATGGTTTTGAATTATCCAAAGTTAGGATGAGTGTAATGTCCCCTTCCTAGGTAGTACAGTTATTTTTGAGGTTAGCCTATCATTCAGATCCTCGTAGGCTGGCAGAAGTGTTTAGAGGATCACTTGTGGCAGTTATCCAAATTTGGGAACATCACTCCAGCAGTTGATTTAGGGTTGGGCCTTTGTGGACACTTATAGAGTGATTTAGAGGTACTTACTATTTATAGTAAGTTAGGCAGGCAGGAGTTGCTATTTTTGGCAGGGCACCTGATTCAATTGGTCAGCTCAGTTTTGACCCGGTTTGATGATTTGATGAGTAGACAGGGATTATTAGAGCATTTAATAATAATTAAAGAGATTATTAATTTGACTTTATAATATAAAGTCATTTTAATGAAATATTAAAGTTATTAAAATGGCAAATTATAAAGTATTTTAATACTTTATAATGAAGGAGAAATTTTAATATTTAATGAGTTTAATACTCATTAATAAAAAGGATGCCATTTATTAATGATTGGCCTAAGTATTTCAAAAGGGTGAATTATTATATTATTAAATGCAAATGAGCTGATTTTTGTGAAGGGTCGACTTTTTGAGAGAAGTTATATATTTCTTCAAGGCAAATTGAACTCATTATGTTGATTATTCTAATTTGTCTTTATTTCTCTCTAAGAGCATTGGGGTTTGAGAAATAAGGGTTTCTGCAGATCATCAGGTTTTGAAGAACGTTCCCTCTTCAGAATCAGGCATACTGAGACTGTGCAATAACAGTTGAAGATTGTCAACAGGGTGACTTCATTCAGAGGTTGCATTTGTGCTTACTGAGATAGTTTCAGAAAAGGGTTTGAGCAGAGATTATTCATCTAGGCAATAAGGCGACTTACCTATTCCTTATTTAGTGATCTAACACATTGTTCAAGGTGGTACAAATTTCTTACTTGCTGCTGCCAGGCCGTACTATACAGCTGCAAGGTCGTACCTTTCTCCAGGAGCAAATCGCTTTTCCTTTTTCACATTTTATTTCTCCAGTTGGGACGCCTTGACTTACAGAGCATTTTGCACACATCTAGCAGAGGGAGAAGTTAATATTTGAGCTTGGCGAATCACTTCTTCTGTCCTTTAGGCGGCTGCAAATAACCAGGTTATCTTCGAATAAAAGTGTTGCCTTTTTCATTGCATGTTCACATTTCTTTATTGTATGTGTCCAGAAAGTCAATAAAAACATTTTCCATACTTTGGGAAGCTATTTGTTACGTCATTTATCATTAATGGATTTTTTATGAATTTAATTGTATTTATTTCCAAAATCGCATTCTTTCAATATACTGCAAAAACCTTCAAAAAATCAAAAACTACAAAACAAAACAAAAAACGCATTCATAGTTAGAAGATTTGGGTTGAGAGACACCTGGTCTCTTACAGTGGTATTAGAGCACAGTTTTATCCTGTGCTTTTTCAGTTGCTTTTTCAGTCGGATGTGCGCTTTTTCGATGCTTTTTCATGAGTAGAGATATTATTTTCTACAGTAACGGTAGAGGAACAGGCAGAGTTGAGGATTGGACAGGTCCACTTATTCCTGAAGGTGAGACAGTATCAGGGGTTCTGGGTATTCACAGATCCAGTTCCAATAGCAGTGAGAACAGTGTCACTACACTGATGGCAGATCGTGAGATTCCTGCAGAGACACATAGGGATCCAGGGAAAGAGCATGCCAAAGGCGATACTACTGATGAGGAGTTCAGACGCAAGCATGATAATATGATGGACATGATGTCCCAGTTGATGGGCACGATGAGGCATGTACTTCGCCTCAGCAGCACTATATTCAGATAGGACAGACGAGCGGGACTGCAGGCATAGACCAGCCATTGGTGTCAGCACAGCGGCAGTCGTCACCTATCTATCATGAGTGTAGGCCTGGACAACCTACATTCATATCTAGAGAGGCACCTTCGACTCCGGAGGCAGAGCAACAGGGTCATCATCATGAGTTTCAGCCACACAATGGCATGTCAGTGGCAGACGTGACTAGATTTTATGGAGAGTATTCGACATTGGCACCTAAGATCAGGCAGTCTTTGAATTTTCATGAGTTTATGGATGTGCATAAACCCAGAGGGGGAGGTAGATTTGACCGCAGAGCTCCTCAGCACCAGCAGCCACAGCCACAGGTGAACAGGGATCTTCAGTATGCAGTTAGCAAGATTATCTTGCTTTACTTTGATGGTTCTGATAAGAGTTCAGCGAGGTCTTGGGTACAAAAGTTAGATAATTACCTATCATTGAGACCTATGCAGGAGGATGAGGCCATTAAGTTTGCTACACTGCATCTTGATGGGTTGGCGCATGACTGGTGGCATCACGGCATGTACACACTTGGTCATCACGCAGTGACTACTTACCAGGAGTTCACCAGCAGGCTCATAGAGCGTTTTGACAAAAAGGATCCAAAACTTTATTTTAGAGAGCTAGCTTAGCTTAGATAGACAAGTAGTTTGGATTCCTACATCGGTGAATTTCAGAGGGTTGCAGTCATGGTGACGGGCATTTCAGAGAGGAGACTTGTTATTCTCTTCGTCGAGGGATTGTTGGAGCCGATGAGAGGTTGGGTCAAGGCATTTGATCCTACGACTCTTCAAGAGGCCATGAGGAAGGCACGCAGTATGGAGCTTGCAGCACCTCGCAGCAAGTTCTCTTCAGGCTCAACACCTTATACGAGGCCTAATAGATCATTTGACAGGAATAGGCTATTTGACAGGAAGAGGGATCCACCTGATCCTAAGAAGCAAAATGCACCACCATTTGACAGGGAAACATTAAACGATTTACGCAAGAAAAAGTTGTGTTTTTGGTGCAAGGCACCTTATGATGAGAAGCATGTATGCCCTCTTCGTCCCAAAGTGAAAAATAACCAGATGGAGTGGTTTTATGAGGGAGGAGCAATCTGATCTGTCAGACCAGCAAGCTGATTCAGAGCATTTAGATGATGAAAGGTCTGAAATTGATGGTGAAAATGGAGGAAGAAAGTTACAGGAGGCACATTTGACTAGTCTTCAGAGAGATGCATCTTTTAGACTACGTGGGCTCCTAGCAGGTCAGAAAGTGATCACTCTACTTGACACTGGTGCTACTCATAATTTTATAGATGCACGGTTGGTAGAGAGACGAGGTATACAGACAAAGGAGTTTGAGGGTATTCGAGTCAAGGTGGCTGATGGGTACACCCTCAAATGTGATAGGAAGATAACAGATCTTCCGATGCGGCTGAGCAACTACGAGTTCAAGACTGAATTCTACGTTGTTAATATGGGAGATACTGATGTGGTACTTGGGATGGCATGGCTTCACGATTTGGGTGAGTTCACACTCAATCTTCGGGATATGGAGATGAAGTTCAAGGTAAACGGGAAACCACATGTCATCAAAGCCATCCAGGAGAGTAATCTGAGGATGGTATCGTACAGACGGATGGAGAGACTCATTCGTCATGATATGGTTGATTGGGCTGCAGAGTGTATGTTATTACCAGCACAGCAGGAGCAGCAGAAGGTTGAGTACCATCCAGACATTCAGATACTGAGGACTAAACACTCTAAAGTGTTTAGTGACATTCCACCTGGCAGACCTCCAGACAGAGGCACAGAGCATATTATCGAGTTGGAGGAGGGCGCAAAGCCCATTATGATTACACCCTACAGGCATCCGAAACGGCTTCAAGGATGAGATAGAGAAGACATCAATGAGTTGTTGGCTATGGGGCATATCAGACCTAGCAAGTCACCTTTTGCTTCATCGGTCGTATTGGTGAAGAAAAAGGATGGATCACTTCGGATGTGTATAGATTACCGCCAACTCAATAAGAAAACAATTAAGAACAGGTACTCGATACCTCGCATCGATGAGTTGATTGATGAGTTGCACAGTGCTATCTTCTTCACGAAGATTGACTTGAGATCTGGGTACCATCAGATTCAGATGAGGGAGCAGGACATAGAGAAAACCAGCTTTCAGATGCCATTGCGGTCACTTTCGAGTTCTTGGTTATGCCTTTCTGTCTAACCAATGCACTTGCTACCTTTTAGGCTACCATGAACAGGGTCTTCAGCTCTCAGCTACGGAGATTTGTGTTGGTCTTCTTCGATGACATTCTGGTGTACAGTAGGTCATGGGAGGAGAGCATTTAGCTCACTTGGATACATTTGGGTATCTTGGCTGAGAGTCCTTTTATGCCAAGGAGTCCAAGTGTGAGCTAGGCATGGCTGAGTTGTTGTATCTTGGGCACATCATCAGTGCCAAGGGAGTTAGTATGGACCCTGAGAAGGTCTGAGCTATAGTTGAGTGGCCAGCCTAGAGAACCTTACACAGCTCAGAGGATTCATTGGGTTGTGTGTTTTTTACAGGAGATTTGTTAGCGGGTTCTCATGTCACGCCGCACCTATTGCTTTTGAGAGTAGGAAGCTTAGGGGTCCTGAGAGGTTTTATAGCATCTATGACAAGGAGATGTTAGCCATTATGCATGCTTTGGCCAAGTTCAGGCAATATTTGGTGGGCAGCAAGTTCAGTGTGCGTACAGCCTGAAACACTTCCTTGGGCAGCGAGACCTAAATGAGAGAGCAAAAATGGGTCAGCAAACTGCAGTCGTATGATTTTGACATCACCTTTATTAAGGGGAAGCAGAATGTTGTAGCTGACGCTTTGTCTCGCAGACCTTAGTTGAATGCTATGGCACAAATCTCCGAGGATTGGAGGCATCAGATTATTACAGAGTATGCTAAGAACCCATGGGCTTCTAGCATTGTTGATGGGACAGAGCAGGATAGTAGGTATACCGTTGTGAATGACTTGATCATTTACAAGGGGCGGATTTTTCTGGTTCCTGATTCAGAGTTGAGGGATACAGTTATGAGAGCCTTTCATGATCTTCCTATGGCAGGCCATCCCGCTATTTCAAAACATATAAGCTGGTACGGGAACGGTTTACTTGGAAAGGGCTAAAGACTGATGTCCTTCAGTATGTACGAGAGTGTTCTGTTTGCCAGCAGAACAAACAGGAACACACATATCCTGCTGGATTGCTTCAGCCACTTCCGATACTTGACAGGAAGTGGGAATGCTTATCAATGGACTTTATCACGGGTTTGCCAAAAGCCCAAGGTAAAGATTGTATTTACGTAGTTGTTGATCGGCTAACAAAATATGCACACTTCTTTCCGATCACCACTACTTTCATAGCATCGCAGACTGCAGAGCTGTTCTTTAGAGAGGTATTTTGGTTACATGGTTTGCCTCGGACTATAGTCAGCGATAGAGATAGTCGGTTCATGAGCAACTTTTGGCAGGAGTTGTTTAGACTTTGTGGGACCGAACTGACACCTAGTACTAGCTACCATCCACAGACAGATGGACAGACGGAAATTGTCAATAAGTGGGTGGAAGGATATCTGCGCAATTATATAGCTGGACAACAGAGAGCTTGGGTGAGGTGGATATACCTCTGTGAGTATTGTTATAACTCTACTCACCACATGACTATACAGATGACGCCCTTCATGGCATTGTATGGGTATGAGGCGCCCAACCTTTTGGATTTGGTATTGAGTGATAGCAGAGTGCCTAGCGCAGGTGATATGATGTAGGATCAGCAGGACATTTTGAGGTCTCTCAGAGACAATATCCAGCGGGCACAGAATCAGCAGAAGTAGTATGCTGATCAGAAAAGGGTTGAGCATTCTTTTGCAGTGGGTGACATGGTGTATCTCATGTTATAGCCATACCGTCAGTCCACTCTGCGGAAGAGTGGTGCAGAGAAGTTGAAACCTCGTTACTATGATCCATTCCGAGTTATCAGACGAGTGGGCGAGGTTGC
Source organism: Sequoia sempervirens (assembly GCA_007258455.2). Lineage (NCBI taxonomy): Eukaryota > Viridiplantae > Streptophyta > Pinopsida > Cupressales > Cupressaceae > Sequoia > Sequoia sempervirens. The sequence goes on along the minus strand of VDFB02357616.1, from coordinate 31,284 downwards.
TTATGAGTTGGACTTACCGGCGGATAGCAGGGTTCATAACGTATTTCACGTTTCACGCCTGAAGAAGGCGTTGGGTCAGCATGTGATTCCCTCTCCAGTACTGCCACCCCTTGATGACGAGGGGAAGTTGATATTAGTGCCTGAGGCCATCCTTGATGTTAGAGAGAGACATCTTCGGAGGCGGGTCATAGAGAGTATTTGATTAAGTGGAGAGACTTGCCGGTTGAGGATGCTACATGGGAGTCAGAGGAGATTTTACAGCATCCAAGCTGAGATTGCTTGAGGACAAGCAATTTCAGGGAGGGCGGACTGTAATGTCCCCTTCCTAGGCAGTACAGTTATTTCTGAGGTTAGCCTATCATTCAGATCCTCGTAGGCTGGCATAAGTGTTTAGAGGATCACTTGAGGCAGTTATCCAGCGTTTGGGAACATCACTCCAGCAGTTGATTCAGGTTTGGGCCTTTGCGGACACTTACAGAGTGATTTAGAGGTACTTACTATTTATAGTAAGTCAGGCAGGCAGGAGTTGCTATTTTTGGCAGGGCACCTGATTCAATTGGTCAGCTCAGTTTTGACCCGGTATGATGATTTGATGAGCAGACAGGGATTATTAGAGCATTTAATAATAATTAAAGAGATTATTAATTTGACTTTATAATATAAAGTCATTTTAATGAAATATTAAAGTTATTATTAAAATGGCGAATTATAAAGTATTTTAATACTTTATAATGAAGGAGAAATTTTAATATTTAATGAGTTTAATACTCATTAATAAAAAGAATGCCATTTATTAATGATTGGCCTAAGTATTTCAAAAGGGCGAATTATTATATTATTAAATGCAAATGAGCTGATTTTTGTGAAGGGTCGACTTTTTGAGAGAAGTTATATATTTCTTCAAGGCAAATCGAACTCATTATGTTGATTATTCTAATTTGTCTTTATTTCTCTCTGAGAGCATTGGGGTTTGAGAAACAAGGGTTTTTGCAGATCATTAGGTTTTGAAGAACGTTCCCTCTTCAGAATCAGGCATACTGAGACTGTGCAATAACAGTTGAAGATTGTCAACAGGGTGACTTCATTCAGAGGTTGCATTTGTGCTCATTGAGATAGTTTCAGAAAAGGGTTTGAGCAGAGATTATTCATCTAGGCAATAAGGCGACTTAACTATTCCTTATTCAGTGATCTAGCACATTGTTCAAGGTGGTACGGATTTCTTACTTGCTGCTGCCAGGCCGTACTATACAGCTGCAAGGTCGTACCTTTCTCCAGGAGCAAATTGCTTTGCCTTTTTCACATTTTATTTCTCCAGTTGGGACGCCTTGACTTACAGAGCATTTTGCACACATCAAGCAGAGGGAGAAGTTAATATTTGAGCTTGGCGAATCACTTCTTCTGTCCTTCAGGCGGCTGCAAATAACCAGGGTATCTTCGAATAAAAGTGTTGCCTTTTTCATTGCATGTTCGCATTTCTTCATTGTATGTGTCCAAAAAGTCAATAAAAACATTCGCCATACTTTGGGAAGCTATTTGTTACATCATTTATCATTAATGGATTTTTTATGAATTTAATTGTATTTATTTCCAAAATCGCATTCTTTCAATATACTGCAAAAACTTTCAAAAAATCAAAAACTACAAAACAAAACAAAAAACGCATTCATAGTCAGAAGATTTGGGTTGAGAGACACCTGGTCTCTTACAATGAGCAAGTCAGTTGCTGATTTTGATGTGGATGTCAACTTGGGATGTAAATTATCCCCAAGAATGGCTTACATTGGTAAGAAGATTAAACCAGAAGGAAAGACTCTTCTTATTGCTTTGTTGTGAATGTTCAATTTTATTTTTGTTTGGTCTTATGATGAGTTAAAAGTGTATAAACCTGTTTATGCTTTTTGACTTATTCCAGCATGTGGTTCCATTACAATTTGGTGCCAAGCCTTATAGACAAAAATAGGGACCTATTAACCCCACCTTGGCCCCTCAAATGGAAAAGGAATTTAATCTTTCTTTGGGCAGATTAATTTTGTGAGGAGGTTTGTTCCCAATTATGTTGAAAAAACAAGTCATATCTAGGATTTTCAAGAAGTGACAAAACATTTCTTGGGAGGCAAAGAAAGTTATGTCTTTTTTGACATCAAGGAGGCACTAAAACATGCTTCTATTTTGGCTAGCCTTGACTATTCTAAGCCTTTTCAGTTCTCTTTTGTCTCATTCGGTACTAACTCTGCTGTATTGTTATAGAAGAATCATGAGGGTTTTGAGCAGCCTATAAAATTTCTAATAATTCTTTGCAAAATGCTGAAATAAAGCACTTAATCATGGAGAAGCAAGCTAATATTTTGATCAAGTTTGTTAAGAAATCATGGAGAATCAAACATATGCCTTGATTAAAGTTGTTAAGAACTTTAGACCATATTTGATTGGAGCTAAGGTTATTACATTTGTTCTATATATTGCTGTGAAAGATATTTTCATTCAACAGGAAGCTTCTAGTAAAAGATGTAGATGGATAAATAAGATCCATGAGTTTGATTTGGATATCCATATTACTAAGTTTGTTAGAGGCCAAGGACTTGAAAAATTAGTGACTAAGGCCACTTTAGAGGCAATAGAAATTAATGCAATTGATGATAATGTTGGGTTTGAATAATGTGTATAGGAGGGTTGTAGGTAGTATGCTGATGTTATATGCTTCATCAAAAAATGTTATGTCTTTCACAGTTATACATGTCAAAAAGTAGAGCCTTAAAACTTTATGTACATAATTATGTTGTAAATAATGGTGAATTGATGTGGAAGGATCATCATGTTGGCAATATTGTCATTGATGTCAAAGGTGTATGGATGAGATTGTTGTCATTGATGTCATCTCTGGTCCAAGAAGATTGTCATTGATGTCAAAGAGAAAATAATTGGTTCAAGAAGAAAACCGATGATTGTGGTTATGGCCAAAGGCACCAATTTATGTGAAATGGCAGCGATGAGGAATAACAAGAAGGTTATGATGTCTAAGGCAGCGATGAAATGGAGTTAGAGACATAAGGATAATAATGGCCGACCACCTTTGCTAGCGCCCCAAGTATTGGAATATTTGGAAGGAGGACTTAAATGTATGCTGGCTGACTTCAATGTCATATTTTTGGAGTTTTAGAATGCCTTGGTCATATATATAATACATCATTTATGGGCAGTGATGGAAAAAAGGTGAAGCGATTAATGTAAATGAAGAGCAGCAAATAAAGATGATTAAGAAGCAGCGATTTAGTGTGATAAATGGCAGCGATTTAGTATGATAAGGAGCAGCGATATATGTGATAAGGAGAAGCAATTTATGTTATGAGGAGCAGATATATTTAAAGGCAGCAATTCCTTATTAATAAGGAAGTAATTCTAAGAGCAGCGGATCATTAAATGTGTTAAGGCAGCGATTAGAATAAGTTTGAAGGCAGCGCTTAAGATTAAAAATTTATTAACAAAGGGTCATGTCTATTTAGATTGTCATCTCTATTCAAAGGGATGCCTCTCTTCATGGAGGCATACAGACATAAAATGAAAATGAAATGTGTGGAGTGGATGTGTTGTAGAAGTGTGAAATATGTGAAGATTGAAAGAGGAGTGGAAGGAAGCTAGTGTGGAGTGTAGAAGGCATATCATACAAACACAAGCGGATTTGAAGAGAAGAAAAAAATAATAGAACATTCAAGGCAGATTTTGTGAAGAAATTATATGAATATTATTTGTTGAAGGAGCTAATTCAAAAGGGAAATATTTTGGAGGTTGGTGCCTCATATTAAAGAGATTGGTGTCTTTTATTGAGTTGCTGCTCAGTGGTGGGGATTGGTGTTTCTAGTAGGTTGGTACCTACAAACTTGTTGTAAAATAATTTTATTTTTGTGATTGGATTTGGACAGTAGATCCAAGTAGTCCTATTCTTTGTGGTTTTCTCCTGAAGGGGTTTCCATGTAAATCTTGTGTTCTTCTTGTGTTCTTAACTGTTGATATTGTGTGATTGGTGTTATTGTGGTTGTTAAGTTTTGAATTGGTAAAATCATGTGCTCATCACATTAAGGGTGCTAATGAAATGTGTAAATGAAGAGGAATCCCGACATACCATATCATAATTTCATTAGGGATTGTATGGGGTCATTTCGTTTGCATAACTACAACCAATAAAATTCTAAGAATACGAGAGTGGTCTCTACTCTTCAATGATGTTGCTAGGATGGTTGGGAAGTGTGTTTGTTCTTAGAGATTCTCAGGCAAGTTGAAAGCTTTTGAGGCTTTACCTCTTAGGCCTATCCTAGTTGAAGTTTCTTTCTAGTAGTGGGGAATTGATTTCATTGGAGAAATCTTTGTAAAGTATAATGATGGCTTTAAATGGATATTGGCAAATGGAAACTGTTTTACTAAATGGCTTAGACAATTCTAACCAAGAATGCTTCTACAAAAGTTGCCTCTTGAATGACATTATCACAAGGTTTGGGTTCCTTAAAAAAACCATTTTAGACAATGCTATGTGCTTGTGGGCACATGAATTTGTCGACATGTGAAAAATGGAGTTTAATGTATTATTTTTCGTACCATCCTAGGGAAGTGGACAAGCATAGTCATGTAATAAGAACTTGATGAATATCATCAGCCTTTTAATTAGAATTAAAAGAGATGGGATAGCATGCTTTGATACGTAGTTTGGGTAGATAGAGTAACCCCTAAGAAGGCAACAGGTAAGAGTCCATTTGAATTGGTTTTTGGAGTTAGTGCTGCTTTGCCTCTTAATCTAGAACTCCAGGTATAAAGTTGTTACAAAAGTCTAATGACCTTGCTATCAATTCAGTCACTCAAAGAATATATATTAGTTACTTGTGTTGGATGAATCAAAGAGGGATGCCTATTAGAAGAGCATGGTTCATCAAGAGAAGATGAAACTCTTGCTTGACAAAAAGGCTAAACCAAGAGAATTTGAGAGATAGGTGATATGGTCGTAGAATGGAATGCTAGATTAGAAGATAAGGGTAAACATAACAAGTCTGATGCCCTTTGCTTTCAACGATGCATTATTGAAGATCATTGTGGGTAGGACACATTTTACTTAAAGAAGTTTGGTTAGAAAATTTTAGGAGTTGCTAGAACACAAGAACTTAAAGCAATACTTCTCATAGGTGCATTTGTTTAGACCCTTCTATTTTATTTTAACTTTTTGTTTAGTTGTACCATCATGACTGTGTGTAGGTTCATAGGAAACTGCTTTAGGTTTGTCTAGGTGTGTACAATTTGTTTAGGGTCTTAGGTTTCTAAATGCTTTGTAAATTCTTTTCTTTTGGAATCCCTTGTGTTTGGTTTGTTATTTTTGGAGGCTTTCTAAATTCTCACCATTCTTTTGGGTGCATGTATCCCCTATTAGAGCCACTGTTGGGCCAGTTCTTGCAAAACCTTCTGAAGTGAGGTTTCTTGGTTGGTTTGTTTGGTTCCTTTATCTTTGAACTGGTGTTGAGTTGTGTTTTGACATTGGCTCTAAGTGCTCCATTGCAATTTCCTGTATTCTAGATTTGCATGATAAAGTTTGTGGTTGTTGCCTTGGGTCTTGCTCTATTTCGTGTGTATCTAGACTACTTGTAGGATATTATGTCTATGTTGATTCTCCATTTAAGTACTTGCAAGCCATTGTGAGAATTGATAATGTTAAAGGTCTAGTCTTATTCATCCATGGCAGTTTTCTTGTTGTCACTCATTAGTTTGGAAGGTTGTTATGTTTAGTTGGGTGTCTTGCGATTGAAAAAGTGTTAATTTTCTTATCTATGCACTTAAGTTTTATCCTTGATATTCTAATGAGGCATGTTGATTAAAGTTTTCAAGAAAAGATGGTTTGCTTACTGTTTTGACAAGTTGATCAACAATTGAACTTCTGCAAATTGGTTTTGGTGGTAGTGATCAACCTTTAGACCTTTTTTCAATTGCATAAAATGGCTCATGAATAATTTTTAAGCATTTTCTAAAAGCTTACATGGATGTTGTTGGTTGGTTCACGTCTTCAAGGAAATCTTGATTGAGGTTGAGCTAGTGGAGTCACATGTCAGATTTGTGCTTAAGGCTTTGCTTTTACATTGGGGTGATGTGTGTTTTTATTGTTTTCAACATATCTGCAAATGGTAAAAGTAGGCCTAGGAAAGCATTAAGATCTTTTGATGGTTGATGATCTTGAAATAGTACAAATGATCTAACTATCCATTGGGCAGGTTCCCATGCTCACTGTGGTAGCCAGCAGGATTGTTAAGTTGGTACTGTGTGGCAATGAGTTTATACATAGTTGGACCATGTGCTCACTACATGTCCAAATAGGAGTTCCTTATTAGCTTGCACATGTGCATTATTTTAGTTGGCAAGAGACTTGATGTTTTCTTATTTGTTATGGGGATTAAAGTCTTTTCTAGGATGATGATTTAAGTGATATGAAATTGTACAGGTGGAGATTTTTGATTGTTTTCTAAATATCTAAAGATGGTTGGGTATGCCCACTAGGAAAGTGTAGATCTTTTATTAATTGATGATCCCCTTAGGTCGATTCACTAGATTGCAACATATGGCAATACTTCTTGTATTGTGCTTCTACAGCTTGAATAAGGATGCATCTTTGGCTCTATAGATTTGTTGCAACCATTGATCTCAATGACATGTTATCTCCACCATTGTTTTTCCCATATTCATGTTATGTGGGTGCCTTGGAATATGAATTTTTAAAATATTTAATGAATTGATACACTGATAATATAACTTTTTCCATTAATGAGCATTTATGAGGCCCTAATTTGTTGGTTTAAACCTATTTTGAAGTGCATTTTGCCATTACAAAGAAAATTATCAAGGTCTGAGCTAATTGCTGCGATTAGGAGATTGTATCTGTGTGAATTGGATTGCAAGAGCAAATTAAGGTGTGTTGTTGTCAATTGTTTCCTGGGTAAGTGGCCATTGAAATTGTGTAAGAAATTTGCAAAATTGCTGGGATCATGAATTGCTGTTTAAATTGTGATTAGGGATTATTGTGTAATTTTCTTGTGTGGGGAATTCATTTTGGGGAATTTGTTATCCAATTGAATTTGTCTAGCTGCTTAATTTCAAACCCTAGTCTTAGACAATCTAAACCTCACCATGGCCTTCAAACTATCTATGAGCCAAGAGCAAGTGTCTGCATCTGCCATGGTCCCCCCAAAAATACATGAAATCATTTAGCAAGGGTGGAAATACTGTGCAACACTTTGAAGACTTAAAGGAAGATATTTGTGACCCCTTGAGAACTTATGTGGGCCGAGAAATTTTTCAATCTGTTTGGCAGAAGAGAGTTAATGATATTCTCATCTTGAAATGGAATGCTTGGATGTTAGATACAGGAAGGGTAGTAGTAACAAATTGTTTGCCAAATCCTGATATTGTTGAATGGGTAGTGAACTGTTACAATGAAAAAACCAGAGAAGTACACAACAGGAATTGGAAATTGGTCTTTAACTGAGCAGGGATATGGTGAAAAGGGTTTTTGGTTTGATGCATGAGGCGGAGAAAGGGATTAATCTTAATCATTTGACCAATGAGTACATGGCCATATAAATGCATAAAGGGGTTTTCGACTGCTGTTTCATAGGACTCCAATAAAAAATGATTTACTAAGTGAGAAGGTGATTCCTTCTTATGAATTGATCTCTTGGATGCTACTAAATTTAAAAGTTATTTCCAATACTTGCATTTGTATTTCTGTCAGGTAATTGGGTCTGATGTGGATTTAAGAGTTGGGGAGGTTTCCTTGGTACTTACGTGTGACTACCAGATTCCTCATAGGAACACTTTATATTACTTTGGGGAATACATTGCCACTGAATGGCATATTGAATTGTTAGAGTTTAAGCAATCATTGGGCCCCAAGAGATTTAGGAGGTATTTTGTATTGTGCTATATTCTTCTGTATTGTTTAGTGGATCACTGGCCAAGTTCCTTGGGAATAAAATTGACATTCCCAAAAGGTAATTTTGGTGGTCAAACTTATGAAGTTATGGTATATCTACATGGACATGCATTGGCCCTTTACCTCTTAAGCCGAATTTGAAGACAACATTGTTTCTCCTTTTTTATAAAAAGTTCTACGGGAGGAGCAGACCTAGAATGTCAGAAGTATTAATGGAATTCATTAGACCTTTGGAGTTTGGAGCTCCTGTTGAGAGGGATGAAACATAAGAATGAGCTGATCAGGTTGGATTCTATTTTGTCTCTATTCTCACAGGGTTTTTAAAAATAGAACTGGTCTAATTGTGAGGGCTACTGATGCACTCTGGAGTTCCTTCTTGAGTTTAGCATCAAATTTTGACCAACATAGATTTATCATGGCAGCAGGTGGTTGGATTGCCTGAGGGATGAGGGATACCTGAGCTTGAGGAGAGTTGCAAAATGTTAAAATTGCTCCTGATTGTCATCTGAATTTCGTGAGCAAAGCCATAGGCGAGAAAGCAAAAGAGCTCAATGAAATAGAGGTGAAATGATTGATCTACACATTTGTTGATCCCCTTTTGCAGAATAACTGTCCTTCGCTTGATCAAGTTCACTTCAGGTTTGAGGAAGTGCTCAAGCAGCAGTATGCCACAGTTGAGTGTATTACAGGAGTAAGGGCATTGTTGGGTGCCCAGAGGGAAAATATTGTGGTTAATGCAGTTAAGATTGCTGATGCAAAGTGGCCATTAGAGGCTGAGTGGGCAGAATGAGAAGAGAAGTATGGCAAGTGAAGTGGCAATTCTTGGATTCATCAATTCCTTGTTTGTTGGTTAATGTGCCATTGCATGGGCACGGTAAACTATTCATACTTGTTGTAGATATGCATATATTGTATGGTGTAGTGTTTGCTAGTTGTGGTCTTTTTTTGGCTTTCAACTTTGATTCTTGTGCACTTAGTGGTAGGGTATCGATATGGCAAAAGTCTTATCAGAGAATCAGTGGTAGGAAAAGGTATAGGTGTACCGTGTCACATTTGGAAAAGGTGGGTTACAAGCAAGCTAGTGTCTAATTATTATAAAGGAGGGCTTGATGTGCAAGGAATTAGCACCTTCTTTTGAGCATTCTAGTCTAAGAAATGGTTCTATGATCTATGCTAAAACATCATTTGATATAGTGAGCTCCTTTGCTGTCTCTGCGCCTTTCATGTTCCCTTCACCTCCTAGGGATACAAAGACAACATTGTAGGAAGTCAAGGAGGTGAAGAAGGAGGTTGCCGATCCCTTTCTTTGTTGAAAGAGACAATTGCTAAATATGCCAAAGTTAATGTAGGAGTGAGTGTCAAAATATGAATTTTAATCTTTTTATTGATAGCTTGTATGATTATGGAGCAATGTTACAAGACTTGGACTTGCTTTGAAGTTGACAAAGCTTATTTTTGACCTAGACTTGGACTCGACACATGAACTTGGCCAAGACTTGGCACCCAAACTCGGCCAAGACTTGGCAAATTGAAAAAACAATGAAATATAGAAATTTTTTAAGGATTTAAAACTTGTTTCATGCACCCTTTAACAAATAAACTTTAAAGACAACAAACTAATCAAATAGAATCTACTTTTATTACATACACATGTATACATCAACCACATGAATATAAAAGTGAACTTTAGTTGAAGAGAACAACATTGTTAGATATATAAATGTTGTTAAGTGTTTAAGGTGTATAAAACTTATGAATTATGATATCCATGGCATATAAAGAAAAAATCACAATATGGAATCATTAGCTATGGTAGAAAGGAGCTTGTATCCTTTTAGCCCAACATTACTAGCTCTATGTGGAGTCATGCGCTTGAATCTGAGACAAGTCTGCAAATACTGCTACAGCCTTAGGAGCATTACCTAGGACAGGGTTTGACTTGGTAATCTAGAAGCATAAATGTAATTTAATTACTAGGAATTTAATTGGGAAGAAGTTGAAAAAGTAAAAAATATTTTGCTCTACCATCCAACATGGCCCAAAAAGATTTTCATTTCTTTTCTTTATAAAATTAGAGTAGAGATTTGGGAGTGTCTTGACTTTCATGCTTATACGTTTAAGCATTTTCAAATTTTTATTCTTTTCCTCCCCTCATTTTCATAAACCTGACCACGTCAACCTGTTGGGACTCATTGGGTCCGGCAAGTTTCGCAGACTTGGCAAGTCTGTCTAGACTTGCCAGGTACTTGCGTCACGAGTCCTCAAGATTCATTTTTTTCCACACACCTCAAGGCTTGCCGAGTCTTGGTGATTCTGAGTGAGTCTTGTAAGTATGTTATGGAGAAAGGCAATGTTCAACTTGTTCCATGTTGCTTTGTAACTGTGAGTAGCACCTCCTCTATTTTGATTGGGACAATAGAGATTGATTATTATAAAAATGTGGGCCTTGTGCCTTATGTTTGTAAAAAGAGTCCTCATGCCTGAAATTTAAAGCAAGAGACAAGTGTCAAATATTGATTGGATGAGCATTGCCCCTTTTTACTATAATAGATGCTCTTTCTCAAGATTTGGATCTTTTGCCATTTTTGTTATTCAGCTGCCCTTAGTGTCTAAGAAATCTTTTTGTCAAATGTTGTATGCCAAGTTCTAGAGTCCGTTAAAATTGAGTCCTGTAAATCTTGTAAATAATAATAGAGTGTGAGACCTCTCAATGGTACAAAGTTCTCCATACTTAGCATTTTCTCATCTATTATTGTTATTGATTATTGATTAGTCTTTGCTGTTTGGAGTGGGTTTCTGGGTGAAGAAAATCGATACCACCAAGTGTAAGAAACTTTTCAGAATCAAGATGTGGGATGTTTTGGATGAATTATGGATTACTAAGGATCTCTTGCTAATTGATGTTTCTTTGCATTTGAATTATGTTTTAGGTGAAATTGCAGCTAGACTGGTGTGATCCTTTTGGTTCACCATTTTATATGAAAATGAATTTAGCTTTTAGGCTCTGATTTGCAGTCTTATTTCTATTTTCTTTAGAATTCAGACTCTATTGCCAATCATCGAACACATCGGTCATTTTCTGGATTGTGATCATTTTTTAATCTTGAATATGTTTTGTGACTGTAATTTATTGGTTTACCAACTTTCAAAGTGTCTCCAAGGGAACAAATTCTGCAGGAATTTTGTTTGATTTTATCTTTTTGATGGAGCTCAGTATTTTTTTGGGGTTTAGTCTTTTGAATCAGATGTTTTACAAATATTGATAGTTTAGCAGGAAAAGTGACTAGTTGCAGATTTTGGGTTGTTGTCATGCAAGGGGTTTAACTATTTATATGTAACAGGGTCCTTAAAGGCTTCATTAACTATCCTTTAGGATTGTTGGGAATAGCCTCCTTGGCCTAGCAGAGCCAAAACTGTAGTTAACCACTCCTGTTAATAGTCCAGATTCACTTGTAATTTGAGGATGGAATTTATCTCCCTCTTGATGTGATTGTTCCCTAGAGATTAATTTGAGATAATTTTCTAGAATCACATGAATTGAGCTTGGATTACCAACACATTATTTGAGTGAAGTATGGGCAATGTGCATTCTCTGTAGCAATAATAGTATAACAAGAGTACCTATGACCTTGTTTCCCTTGAGAGAACGTAAGGGCATTTTATACTCCTTAAATAACCTTTGAATCCTTTACAAAAGTCTCTAGAATCTAGACAACATAAAACAAAAGGTAGCTGACAAAATTCTAAGAGAAAGTCATAATTGCTTCCTCCATCTGAAGAATTTAATAATGACATGCAATAAATACTCTATTTATCACTTTCTGCTTCAAGTTGTAGAGCCATAGAAGTTCAAGATTTAGTAAGAATCAGAAGTTGGTGTCAATCGAAATTCAATTTGTTTTAACTTTTAAAGCTAGAATGCCAACATTCAAAAAGAGTTAAACACATTTTATTGTCAATTTTGGTCGCTTAATAGAGTTATTCCTCAAATTTATCCTTACTAAGGAGGTTGGAATTCTCTGTATGCAAGTGTGTCTCAATGGGCCCAATGATTTTGAATTCCAAATTGATTGTCTTCAATGCTGAAAATCTCATTGTATAGCACAATAAACAAAGAACATGGATGAATTGGAATGATTGTGAGTGATGATTTTTGAGGTCTATCAATTCATATTCAACCATACTATCCTTTTACGGTAAGCTTTCCTGCTGAATTACCATTGGGCAATGCTGTGTCAGCACAAGTTATCTGGCAGTTTGGTGGCCAAGGAGGTTGCTTCCAAGTTGATTGTCTAGATTGTTGAAAATATCACTATATAATGGAATAATTAAAGAATATGGATCAATTGGAATGATTGTGAGTGATGAGTTTTGAGGTGTATCAATTCAAATTCAACCATACTATCCTTTTAAGGTAAGCTTTCCTGCTGAATTACCATTGGACAATGCTGTGTCAACACAAGTTATCTGGCAGTTTGGTGGCCAAGGAGGTTGCTTCCAAGTTGATTGTCTAGATCGTTGAAAATATCACTATTAATGGAATAATTTAAGAATATGGATCAATTGGAATGATTGTGAGTGATAAGTTTTGAGGTGCATTGATACATATTCAAACATACTATGCTTTTACAGAAAGCTTTCCTGCAGAATTACCATTGGGCAATGTTTTCTCCACACAAGTCATTTGGCAGTTTGGAGGCAAGGAGGTTGCCCCTTGATGCTTTGTGTCTTTGTCTCTGTTGATTGAATGGTTCTATTGTTTTTAATAGAAGGCTTTTTGTGTACATTAATTGGGGCTGGGATAGAGTTTGTATAGAATATAGATCTCATGATATAACAGTATCATGATATCAATCAGTGTAAATTTGGATTTACCTTTTTTATGTGGAATAATCAAGACCTAACCAATTGAATGTTGCTAATATCAGCATGCTAAGTTTTCCTTAAGATTATCATGTAGAGATTCTTCGATAGAAGCTAAAATCAGTTTGCTTGATTATCTTCAGCATGTTAGGTTGTACTCTAGTACTTGACTCCAATGGAAAACACTCGTTAAAGAATTATTTCTTTGCAATACAACAATTGCCTGAATTTGTAATGAACTAAGTAAACTTTGGATTTGCACAAGCCTATGAATCCTGTTATGCAAACAGATAAGACCACAGATTGCTAAATTTTTCATGCTTGTTTAATTGTCAAAATTAAGCTCATCCAGTGTTTGAAATGAGATATCCTTTAATGTAATTGTGTCTGTCTTCATGAATAAGTAATTATTATCACCATTTAACATACTTGAATACACAATTTAATATGTGCAATCATGTTTTGCTTCATGTGCAGGGAATTCTAACAGCACTATCACAAAGTAATGGGAGCTATAAATATGATTATGCAACTGTTCCATTTCTTGCAGAGATATTCAAGGTTTGTAGTTTCCAGTCAAATGTGTGTGTATATATATATATGTGGAGAAATGCATCTTCTGTTATGTCATGGAAAAGGAAAAATACATCTACCTAGTTACAGTGTTACAAGGATAGTTTCTTCCTAAGTTAAGCATAAAAAGACATCATCTTAGCCTTTATGTTGGGGATTCCCACCCCTTTGTCCCTTGGCATTGTGCAAATATCTCAAGCCATCAATGATTTGCCTTTCACCCCACCTTGTTTGCCCCATAGAAAACTTTTGAATACCTACTCCAACATTAATAGGTAAATTTTGATTGGAAAGGAAAAGACAACCAGTAGGACTAGTCAAATATGTTTTGGGTTGGTACTAATTTGAAAATATGCTAATTTTATTTAGTTGTAGTGGTACTTTCTCTGTTTCTATAGTTATGAAATTTATCTTAATATAACATAATTTTCAATCATAAATAAATTTTGGTGCTCAAAGAGGGGCATTTCTTTTCAGTGGTCACTAATGGGTGCATGGACTTTTTGAAAGACCTTAGTATCAGTCTTCTTTTGTCTGGAAACTGCATCATTTAGAGCTCTGCCATATTTCCAGTTCTTACTTATGTGTCTTTGTTCAATTTGTTAAATTCCAGCTTGCAGTATCCTGTGTTCTCCTATGGAGAGAGTATCGATCATCTTCTCCTCCACGCGTAACTACTGCATGGAAAAGCATGCGGTTATTCCCAATTCCATCAATCATCTATCTCATCCACAACAATGTGCAGTTTGCAACTCTTACTTTTGTTGATACATCGACCCACCAGATAATGGGCAATTTGAAGATTGTTACTACTGGTATATTGTTCAGGTGCTTCTCCTGGAAAAGATAGTAAATGGAAATGTTTTGTTAAGGTGATATTTGAATTATGGATTATATTACAAATAATATGTGAAGGTTATGTTCATGTTTTATCCTGCATTTTATTTTACAAAATTTAAAAAATCAATCGAATTAATTTTTCATATAGATTGGTTTATTGTAATGTGGTAGATATATATTCATTGATAAGATTCTTATTGATTAATTATTCTTTTTATTGTGTATATGTTAGGACATTCTTGAAGAGGAAACTATCAAATTTGCAGTGGATGGCAATTGTTTTACTAGCAATTGGAACAACCACAAGCCAGGTAAATTATGCTTACATAAGGTTTAACATCATATGGGTTATAACGAGTCCAATAAGGATAATACCATGTCAAATTGGCACAAGAGTGGGTCAAATAGCATTTGAGATTGTTCATGAATAATTTGTGCAAAATGAAGCCATATTATAGTGAAACATTCCATATAAGGCCTACCGTTTCGAAAAATATTGACCAGCCTTAGAAAATCCATTATTTGATATCCTTATTTGCAAAAGAAAGCTAAGGAATCTCCTTAAGCTTCCATCTTGATATCCATGATACCTGCATCTCTCTCGTGTTTTGTACCTAGGCATATGATATGATATATTTCAAGTTATGGCATAGCCAACTTGTGGCATGCATAACCCTTGGTCAGTTATATTGGGTCAAAAGGGTAACATGTGAAATAAGTTTATATTTGGTAATTAGTCAATCAAATGTGTTATATATGGGTTACAGTATAACTCTATTGTTATTATTTGACTTGTGTATAGAGGCTCATATCATTGTAAAATTATCATATTAGATATATGGAGATACTTTGGAGTGATTCCCTCCTTGAGCGATATAATATGGTGTAAATCTATCTCAAGGGTTATCCATTGGAGTATATTGAACATCTGGCTACTTCCATACCTTCCATACCACTTTTGTGAGATCTGGGTTATATTTTTTGCATATTTCTGTTATTAGATGTTTGAGTCCTTACCTCTAGCAACAGAGTGGCATCTTGAGAAAGTGGAAAATTATTGTGGATCAAAGTGTTTTTGCCAAAGAAGTTCAAGGAAGGAAAGAGGAAGATATCTTCTGAAAAAGTTCCAAGAAACACACCTCATCTTGCAATATGAAATTATCTTTGTGGAAATGTTTGGTCAAATCCATTATTGCACCATTAGAAGTGACCTTGGGAAGTCTAACTTGTGAAACTATTGTTTTGTCTTATTTGCCATTGCAATCTTGGCAAGAAAGAGGAAAACTATGTTTTGTGTATTTTGCATTGAGGACATTTTCAGATCTACTATTTTCCTGATGTCTTGTACATATAGATTTTGAATAAGAAAAGAGATCCATTGAAAGCAAGCTTCTTGAAACCCTAGCTCTATCTGGAGTTTGATTCATGGACACAATGAAGTTTTGTAGAAAGAAAGATAATAATGTTAGAGAATGGTAGTTCAACTTTAAAAGTAATGGCATATTTGAGATTTTTTTGCGGCATTCTTTCGATTTTCTTTGAGAGTGAGATAGTTCTAGGCGGATTCATCTTGATGGAAGTCTATACAATTTCCCTTTGGAAGAAGTTGAACTAGAAAATGACAATGAAGAAATGATATTGTTGGGATGAAGACGAGCAAGGAAAAGGTCCAAATGTTTTATTTTGTATTAAAGAAAATGTGATTGTCCCTTGTTAACAATTTATTTTGCTCAGATGAAAAAATATAAGACATAATTATGTGAGATTAGATTTCTCCTCTATTTTCACAGGCTCCCTTTATTGAAAATAAAAATACATACACTATTTACTAAACTTATCATTTGGGGTTTTTGCAAATCTAGAAATAATATCATGCAAACCAAAAAAAAGAGAAATTCAAATTACAAACACATTCAAGCTAAATTAGCATTTGAATTATGCATACAAATGATTTTTTGATTCTTTTAAATGTAAATAGAGATGCATGCTTTTTTAAAATAATATCAGAATGAAGAAACATTTTGCATGTACATACAATAGATAGATCTGTTAAAAATAACAAATATAAATGATTGAAGTTCTACATGCAAGAGATATAGTGAAGTGAGGAGCAGATACCACATTTAATACAAAATTGCAATTGATATAAAGTCCAGAATCAGTATTTTGTTCTTATCTAGGTTTTGGAATTTCTATCTCAATGAGAGTTGACAACAACAAAATGATGTTGCATATATTTCTAATTTTCACCATTACCCTTAACAATGCATATCATCATCTATTTATAATTAAAGGTGTTGGTGTGAATGGGGTATACTACTTAACCGGTTTCCATATTAGGTCCTATTCACACTAGTTTACTTAAGTTTACTTAGGACATTCTTAGGGCATTATCACTTTATGTAATAATCCCCCCTGATCTGGTTTTTGGGATTTTGCCAGACAATACAAAAAATATAGTTTTTTGCAAATAAACCAATTTCAAACAAATGCAAGAAATTAATAACCAGATTTTATTAATGATTCAGGGAATACATATAATTCATACTGGGAAACAACATAAATTGCAGATCTGAAAATGCTTGACCAGCAGTTGAGAATATCAACAATCTTCAACCTTGTATTATTCCACGCTGAATGTGCCTTCAAACTGATTAGCAAACTGAACCCTGAAACTTTTTAAACCCCTGAATGATGATCTTAGAAAACCGATGAAGATTTATAATAATCTCTGTATGAGATTATCTCTCAGAATGCCCTTGGGTGATCTTCCACACATGTAGACATTGTCCTATTCGAGGGTTTTCATCCTCAAAATAGCTTGGAACTCCATGCCTGCAAACCTTGTTGTAATGACTTCTTCAATTCGTCAAAGATGAATTGTGCAGATATCCTTTGATGGATGAATGGCGAGTATTTATAATCCCAAATTGCAACAGTTTTCCACAATTTCGGGCATGCAAAATGACAACCAAGCTTCAATACTTAGTCAAACGTCACTTGGCGGATTCTTAAGCCCTAAGTCATTAAAAATGGAGGTGATTCGACTTCCTTCAAGCCAGCAAATCATGAATAATTCAACTCGAAACTGTAAAACGCCACCTACAGGTTAATGCGCATTTCAATAGGTAGGGATAAGTAAATATCAATGCTGAGACTAAGTCCCTTATCAGAAGGCGTCCACGTTTCAGGCTATGAGCGCCCTCTTTCTAGCCGCGCTTGAGAATTTCTTTCCATTTTCTGCGTTTTTCCTTCATCCGCCATTTCACGGGTAAGGCTTTCTTCAGTTTTTCCTTTAAAGTTATATTTCGACTTTACATTATGAAGTACTTTATTTCCATTCGAAATGTTTTCACGGGATATGGCGTTTCATTTTAAAATGATATAAGGTTCCCAATTAAATCGTTTTTAATAGCCAAGGTTCGATATTTCTTAATTGATTTATTCAATTTATTTCCATAGTTCAAATTAAAGTCTTTAATAAAGACTTTAACTAATCAATAGATGAATTGATTTCCCAAGTTACTCAAGGTAATATAAGATTCATATATTTATATATATATATATTTAATATATATATTTACATATTTTTATTATAGATTTATTTACTCCAATATATATGTGTATATAAATATTAATATTTAAATATATTCAAATATATACATTTATATATTCAAGTAAAACTATAATATAAATATATATTTTTATATTATTAAATATATATAATTATTTACACATATACGTTTTCATTGTTGGATATGTATATTGTGAGCCAGTCAGCATACTTTCAATATACATACATACGTATTCGTAAAAATATGATTTTATGTAAATTCCAATTTACTATTAACATCATTATTCCCAGGCAATAGGTAACGTGGTTATATATATATATGTATATCACTGTACGCAGTGTACACGTAAATGTATGTATACCATGTTGACACGTACGTATGGGCATATCCATCTGCCAAACATACGTATGTATTGACATGTATATACATACTTACTTGACCTATTAACATATATCCATTCACGTTTTCCATATCATGGTTAAAGCACAGTAAGTCAAACAAATAAGTAATCATCACTTTTCAAAGCATAAAGTAAACATAACTCCAAGCCTAAGGATGACTTATCTAGACCAATCATAACTGACTTGGTTTCTTAGAACCTATACTGACGTGTGTGTATGCTCATATGGTACTCGTTACTGCTTACCCGACCAAGTTCCTCCCCGAGTGATATTTCTCCTTTGCCTGGAGGATTGGTCCTCTTTCCTGCACACCGTGACACAACAACGAGAGTCATATGCTCAAAACGAAGCAGAATACATGAAACATTTCAAAAGTTAGATTCTTCATAAATCAATAACCTTCTATTCTCCTTTATGCAGTATTTCACCAAGAATAACATCAAATGAAACATCATTCATATTGAAAACAAGGTACAAGCATCATTAATTCACCTCTAGAATTCACATTTACTCTATCTAGAGATGGTAAATTGTAACGTCACAATTTGGGATGTAACATACTTCCCCCCTTGTGAATCATCGTCCTCGATGAGGTATAGCTTTTCAACATGCAGCTTAAGTCAAGTAAAATGTTACTTACAATTCACAAAATACGTAAGATTTATAAAACATTCAACCTATGTAGCAATCTTGTCCTTCCTAGAACTTGCTTTGAGTGTTCACACTATCGCATAGGGAAATCTCGTATGCTTCACACATACTTACTCTAAAGAGTTTTGACACATTTACACATCCAAGTTATAATAGTAACTATAAATCACACTTCACACACAGTGATCGGAAATCGTTGGTTCAAGAATTTATCCTTAGCATAATCCATATAGAAAAAGAAAGTCGATGCATTGTACACTACATCGTGGGTCCAATCCTTCTCTTTTGGTATTTACACTTTTAGACAGCTCATAAACCGAGTCTTTCTGCCACTTACACATTCATTATCCTTACCACATAGTACTTGTAGATGATTACTTGTCCATCTCGGGCACACATTGCTCCTGAACACCTGTCAAATCTTGATACTGCTTCATTCTTAAGCTTTGTACCACAAAGTTTCATTGATAACTTCGATCTATTACTCCTTTTTGACATTTTATCAAGTCTATGATTCATTCAATTCTAAGCCTTTTTCAGCTTAATAGAATTTTTAACCTTTTATTTCATATAATGGTCCAGCTTCAATGTTTAGAAGTTTATAAATCTTTCAAGACTTATTCTACTATCTTTGCTTATTTGACTATACATAATAATATACTGCACATTCGATCCATTGAATGTTTTGTAGTACGATCAGGGTTTACACAACCTTATCATTATTGCTAAACTGAGATAACCTCTCAGGATTACTAAGCCTCTACTTTCCACAATATATTATTTAGGATCAAATATCCTATAAGTCAAGTTTTCCTAAAACGTTGGTTTCATTGATGAGTTTGTCTACTGGAACATTATGTCAGTTATACTAACATAGACAGATTGATCTGTCTCTTGTTCTACCATTTTTCCTCTGGAATCTCAAGAGAGTATACATGACTTACCTGATGATGACATTCGGTCTTCATTTCCTGGTATACTAGTCATTACTTTGCCACATTCCATGTAGTTTCGCACTCTATTTTTCCAAGTTTATAATGGTTTCTCTTCCGACATTTCTTGTTGTTGTTCCGATGTCCAAACTCTATCATTAGTTTCCTCGTTCTATTCCAAATTCTCCAAAATTTTGGGTACATAGGTTCTTTTACATCCTGTAGTAGTCTCCCTTTTGACTAGTTGAAAACCTATTTTACGATCTCATGCCATTATTAATTCTCATGTAATAATGGTTATAAGTTTCACGTAGATAAATCTCTTTTATCTTAGGACATCCATATCTTGGATCTCTTCTGTCCTTGGATTACTTTCAAAGATGTTATCCATCTTTTAACTCAATCAAATTTTCCCGATAATTTTGGTACTAATTTTGAGTGTTAATCCATGTTCCATCATATTGATCCCTAGATAATAGTAAATTTAATTACCTACCTAGTTACCAAGCATGAACATTCCTCGTTGGTTCCATTTCTTTAACTCACTAGGTATTCTACCTTTGTTTCCACTCATAGACTCTCATTAGTTCAAGTGATATACACATTTCCATTGGTGAATCACAATCCCAATATTCCTTCCAACTCTTGGGATTCTCAATCGATGATCAGTCATAATGTTATAGGTTTCTTTACCTCATATATCTCAATCAAGACCGATGTACAATTCAACCAAGTAGATTTATTCCAACTACAAGGTGTTTAAAGAGTAATCAATTATTTATCACAACTTAATGGGTTTGATCTTATCCTAAGATCTCCTCTTCTCATTCAATGAACTTCTTGTTCCCATTTGGGTTATTACAAACCTAGAGTTTCATTAAAGAAACGGTGATCAAGTGATCAGCAAGTAAAGATAATTGATGCATTGCATAGCGTCATAACCTACCTTATTTTCCATTCCAACTCTATGGCTTATGGTTAAACTTTTTCATCCTCGGGTAAAATCGTCTGGCTTACCACTTTTCTTTATTCCTCACCACTTTTCAAGTGACTTAATTCCAATGCTTGGAATCTTCCTCACTTTTAACTTCTTAAGATACCAAAATTGTTTGGTCTCTTTTTCACTTCTTAATCAAAACTCCAATAATCTAATTGATTTTGGTTAGTGGAATCTTGTCCACTTTGTTGATTACTTTAATTCGGATCATTCTAGTCTTTTCTTTTATCTCTAAGGTACTAACTCATTTTTCCTTGCAAGCTCCTATCTTTATATAAGAATTAGTTTAATGTCAAGAATTCTCCAACTCCTGTGGATACTTCCTTTGTTGACTTCCTTATTCAATCTAACTTATGCTGACATTGCATATACCTAGATTTGTAGTGTTTTCACTAAATCCAAAAGTTCTTTGTCTCTTTGCAACTATAGTTTGCTACTATAACAAGGGTTATCTTTATTCCTTTTTGGCTGCCTTAGAGTTATAAAACTATTTCATTGGATAAAGGCATACACTAGTTATTCTTCCTAACCTTTCTTCATAACTTGATTGCATAATCTTCCGCAATCCTCGATACTGACATAAATTGTTGGTTTTAGGAGTTCCTACTTCTGGGACAACTCTTAACTTGTCTTCAATTTTCATAAGTTACTAAGGATCTCATATTTCCTTTTTACTTTTCTAAGTTCTTTTCTCTTCCCGTTTTGGCACAAGAACTTTTCAACCATTATCTTCTGATAAGGTTTACGCATTGTTGCGTAATGAGCTCATAGGTTTCAGTGCAGAACCTGGTAGCTCTGATACCACATGTAACGACTTCTTCAATTCATCAAAGATGAATTGTGCAGATATCCTTTGATGGATGAATGGCGAGTATTTATAATCCCAAATTGCAACAGTTTTCCACAATTTCGGGCATGCAAAATGACAACCAAGCTTCAATACTCAGTCAAACGTCACTTGGCGGATTCTTAAACCCTAAGTCATTAAAAATGGAGGTGATTCGACTTCCTTCAAGCCAACAAATCATGAATAATTCAACTCGAAACTGTAAAATGCCACCTACAGGTTAATGCGCATTTCAATAGGTAGGGATAAGTAAATATCAATGCTGAGACTAAGTCCCTTATCAGAAGGCGTCCACGTTTCAGGCTGTGAGCGCCCTCTTTCTAGCCGCGCTTGAGAATTTCTTTCCATTTTCTGCGTTTTTCCTTCATCCGCCATTTCACGGGTAAGGCTTTCTTCAGTTTTTCCTTTAAAGTTATATTTCGACTTTACATTATGAAGTACTTTATTTCCATTCGAAATGTTTTCACGGGATATGGCGTTTCATTTTAAAATGATATAAGGTTCCCAATTAAATCGTTTTTAATAGCCAAGGTTCGATATTTCTTAATTGATTTATTCAATTTATTTCCATAGTTCAAATTAAAGTCTTTAATAAAGACTTTAACTAATCAATAGATGAATTGATTTCCCAAGTTACTCAAGGTAATATAAGATTCATATATTTATATATATATATATATTTAATATATATATTTACATATTTTTATTATAGATTTATTTACTCCAATATATATGTGTATATAAATATTAATATTTAAATATATTCAAATATATACATTTATATATTCAAGTAAAACTATAATATAAATATATATTTTTATATTATTAAATATATATAATTATTTACACATATACGTTTTCATTGTTGGATATGTATATTGCGAGCCAGTCAGCATACTTTCAATATACATACATATGTATTCGTAAAAATATGATTTTATGTAAATTCCAATTTACTATTAACATCATTATTCCCAGGCAATAGGTAACGTGGTATATATATATATATATGTATATCACTGTACGCAGTGTACACGTAAATGTATGTATACCATGTTGACACGTACGTATGGGCATATCCATCTGCCAAACATACGTATGTATTGACATGTATATACATACTTACTTGACCTATTAACATATATCCATTCACGTTTTCCATATCATGGTTAAAGCACAGTAAGTCAAACAAATAAGTAATCATCACTTTTCAAAGCATAAAGAAGTAAACATAACTCCAAGCCTAAGGATGACTTATCTAGACCAATCATAACTGACTTGGTTTCTTAGAACCTATACTGACGTGTGTGTATGCTCATATGGTACTCGTTACTGCTTACTCGACCAAGTTCCTCCCCGAGTGATATTTCTCCTCTGCCTGGAGGATTGGTCCTCTTTCCTGCACACCGTGACACAACAACGGGAGTCATATGCTCAAAACGAAGCAGAATACATGAAACATTTCAAAAGTTAGATTCTTCATAAATCAATAACCTTCTATTCTCCTTTATGCAGTATTTCACCAAGAATAACATCAAATGAAACATCTTTCATATTGAAAACAAGGTACAAGCATCATTAATTCTCCTCTAGAATTCACATTTACTCTATCTAGTGATGGTAAATTGTAACGTCACAATTTGGGATGTAACACTTGTTGCTCAACTCTCTTCTTTTTGCAAATAATAAACTGGATGATGAAAATGATGTTCTTTTATCTCTTTTAGCCTTCTCCAAATCCCAACGCCCATGTTAGGGTTTTGCTCTTTTTAATAATAAAATATTAATATTGCTCTCTCAAAAACCCACGCCAACTTTGGCTTTGCACAATAAATTAATAATTTAACTTTGTCTTGAAAAGTGTCCCCCTTCACTTAAATATTAATAAAGTTACTTAATATGTATTCTTTCAATAAAGTCACTTTATTACTTTAATAATGGCCAAGTTCTAAAGTATTTTATCAAAGTAACTTTATAACATTAAATTAATAAGTCACTTTAATAAAAGAATATCATTAAGTAACGTGACTTAATAATTCAATAACTCCTGACAAATGTCCTGAGAGTGTCTTGTCACCATTACCAACTGAAGGTGTGCCGCCACTGAGCATGATATTACTTACTATAATAGCAAGTATTAATGGTGAACTCCTGAAATGCCTTCAAATGGCCAACCAAATACTAGATCCTTGAGCTGAACAAGTCGGAATGAAACATCAAGCCTACTGAAGAGCTTGAATCTCCCCAAATGGGTCCCCTAAACATCTCGCTAGCCTGTGGGAACCGTAGTCATGGGCTAACCCTAACTCCCAAACCATTGGCTAGAAAGGGGACATTACACTTTATGTCTCAAGTCATAAGATTAAGACATATGTCATAAGCTTATGTTGTCCTATGTTTCGCCTTGGTATTTTAAACTCAATCCATAAACAATCATATTGAATCATATTCATGTACACATATCATGCATTTGCATCTTTTGATAGAATATAATTATTCTGTCATGTTTGGTCTCTCTTGTGCTTTTATTGAAGCTTCTAGACCTTAGGTGGCTATCTCCATAGTCAAATCTTGCATGGTATAGAGCATTCTATACCAACTCTTACAAAAGGAACTTAAAGCAATTACTAACATGCAATTGCTGATTACAACTCAGGAATCCCAGTTATGGTTACATATAACTCTTGAGTTAAAATTTATCATCAAAATAAATTAAAGGGAAAATAATCTCAAAATTGGCAACCCATCCTTTGGAGTAAGCTGGTTTATCTGTTGTGAGATCTATTACACTTTTATCTCAGACTTTCTTTGCCTATCTTTTCATGAATTCATTTACTTGTTTGACATCTTGTAGGTTGATGCTTCTTACTCTGATCTCCTGTGTGCATAGCACATCCTTGTTTTGGATTAATGACTTCCCATACCTAAACTATACTTGCACAACTTCTTCTACTATATTAGAAATACAGGTTAACTTCTCCATTTTTTCTATGCTAACTAGATACAACAGCAAGGTTCTTGTTAATCAGCGTTGTGAATTCTTCCTTGATCTCTGCTACATTTCTCGTCCACATCTTATCATAATTATTGACACAAGGGAGATTTCTATAGCAATGCCAAACCTAGCATCAAGAATGTGACCCTTTAACTTCCTCATGGTTTGTACAGTTGATTTGGAGACTTTAAACATGAAATAAAGTCTCATTTTAACCAAATGAGATATCTTAATCAGTACTTTTTAAGGCCCCAATTTTCACCAGAACTTTAGCATCTATGATGGCTATTTCATGAAGACCAAGGAGAAAATCACTATACATAGTGATGTCATCAGACATCTTATTTTCCACATCAGTGATTTTGTCCCTTGGAGCTCCTAGTTTTTGCAGCAATTTGAGGGTCTCATGAGTTTTCTGGACTCCGAAATCCTTTTATCATTAGCTTCTCAATTTAGGCATCCATTATCCTCCGTAAGCTGTGAATTTGCAAATTTGAGGCATCCAGAATATCCTATCGCTTGGCCTACAGAAGATGTCTTAGGTGCTTGGGAATCAAGCAATGGTTTAATGATTAATCAGTTGCTATATATATGCGGTCATTTGCCATACTTGTTCCTTTAATGCAGCTTAGTCTCTGTCATCTCTTCTTGCTATGTAAGTGACTGAGCTAGTGGTAGCTTCTAGAAAATTCAAGTCACCTTCTCTTGTATTTGTCAAGCAAAGTTTCAGCGACTGTATAGTTGCACACCTCCACTGTAATAACCACCCC
The DNA here is from genome assembly GCA_007258455.2 of Sequoia sempervirens. Classification (NCBI taxonomy): domain Eukaryota; kingdom Viridiplantae; phylum Streptophyta; class Pinopsida; order Cupressales; family Cupressaceae; genus Sequoia; species Sequoia sempervirens. Next base: position 5,886 of record VDFB02357616.1, on the reverse strand, counting down.
CCCTTTTTTTTTTTTGAAATTTGTGTCGAGAATAATAACATGGAATGATAAATGATAATGACTGCTATTACAAGTCTGAAACAAAGAATTTATTATTAATTCAAACACTGTTACACATTTCATGCTAGGAGTCCACTCATAAGTTGGCAATACATGAAGAAATTAACACATTTGACACACCAAATGAAAGGCACCTTAGCAATAGCATCAATAATAACTACTGCAGGTCTGAGAACTCACTGTGATGGCTGTATCAGGTTTGCTGTTTGCTTGCAAAGTTAGGACAGTCATAAAATCACCCGAATCCTCCCATAATCATGCACGGAGATTCCTCAAAAAGGCCCAGGTCAGCAATAAACATACCCAACAACCTCCAAACCGATTTGACTTTGAAAATAAGGCCAAGATCAAGAGAATGATGGCTGTTTAAACACTGGCAGATCTGAATATGGACTGTATAGTGCCTGAAACAGCAGTATATCCTCTGAAAATCACCTCCTAACTAGTATAATTATCTCCACCAATGTCTTCAACTGTCAAACACATGCCCAGCTCGATTAATGAACCCTGTATGGTGGCAGAGATGAGATTTAATGCCTGCAAATCATTCTCAAATTTACCCAGGTCTGCTGCCCTGAAATTGTAGCTCCTGGCAGCTAAAAAGGTCATTAAACACTTCTTCCAATTTGCATAGAATGCTTCCCAATGTTAGCAAATAGCAAAACTCACTTCCAGCAGTACAAACACTTTCATAGAACCAGGGAAAATGAAGCATGCAGGTCTGCTACTAATTTTCTGTCATACCCAGTGCTGACAGGGTGTAATGTCCCCATTCTAGTCAGTTCCAGTTGCTGATGGGTTAGCCTATTACTTGGACCCTTGTAGGCTAATATGTTTGGATAGAGGGTCTCAGTGGCAGTTAATGGAGGTTGTTGTCACTTCATTTCTTCAGTTCAGTATTGGGTTCAGTTCCAGGCCTTTGCGGACCAGTGTTTGGCTTAGTTTGAGGGACTTACTATTTATAGTAAGTCAATCTGGCAGTGATGCTATTTTTAGTCAAGGCACCTGGACACATGGGGGTTATACAGTTGACCCCGGCTTCAGACGACACATCAAAATACTGAGTATTGAGGAGATATTAATATTTAAGTGGTTAAGTTATATTTAATTATTTAAAGGGATATTATAAAGTTATATTTTCACTTTATAAAAGTGAGACACTTAAATTTAATAAAGTGAGATTTAATATTAAAAACAAAAAGGTATGCTCAAGTGAGATGTATTATTTTAAAAGAGTATAAAGTGTTTTAAATACATTTTAAATGTATTAAAACCTATTCAAGAGAAAAGTTGTGCCTTTTTGAGAAGAATATAAGAAGCAAAGACAAGTCGACCTCATTCATCATTGATCATTTGATATTGTTTCCTTTGGCTTCTTGTGATGGCCCCTCGCTAGACAGTTCTCGGGAACAGTGTGTTAGCCCTTTATTGGACCCTTGTGGGCTAGCCAGATTGGTTAGAGGGTCAACGATACATTCTGGAGAGTTTGATTGTTCTTGTTTTTAGTGGCCAGTGATTGGATCACAGCGAGCGTTGGCATTTCAGGAGTTCACAGCTTCTGACGGCACAGGAATATTCATAGTTTTGAGCGAGTTATGAATTTTTAAGTGATTAAGTTAATTATTTAATTTAATGCCTTTTATTAAAGTCACATCGACTTTAATATTTTTTATATCACTTAAATTATTCAAAAGGGGATTTAATATTTTAAATGACTTAAAATATTAAAAGGGCACTCAAGTATTAAGTCTTAACTATGGAGAAAGACTTAATTAAATATTAAAAGATTTAAATGATGCAAAAAGGGCGTACTTTCTTGAAATGCGTGCCAATTAGGTATAAAGCATTTCTCTGGCAAATGAAACTCATCTTTTGACCATTTCACTTTGCCTTGAGCATTTTTCCTATGCATTCTCCTGTGATCAGGGTTTGAACAAACTGCCATTGAAGAACGATACCTCTTCAGTGTGAGCACTCTTGAGATTGTGAAAGATCAGTCGAATCAGTGCATGTTGAGAGCTTCAGCCAGAGGTTCTACAGATTCATACAGAGATTATTTATATTGAGATTGTTTGTTGTTTGCAAATAAATGAGGGTTTCTACTGGTGGCGCATCCTTCTTCACAGACAGAGGTTTCCAGCAGAGTTTACTTGCATTCTTTTCATAGCCGTACGGCCTACATTGGGATTTGTGCCTAGAGAGAGGCGTGTTAAGGGTTTGGCTGAAACGCCTCCCTTTTGTGTGGGTTTTGACTTCTATCATTGGCGCCTAGTTATTTCAGAGGATTGTATCCAGTTTCGAGACAGGAGAAACCACATTTGGAGATTTGGCGTGCTCATAGGCTTGATTTCACCATTTACGGCTGGCAAGCTGGCTACTGTTTTAAATAAAATAACTGGAGACTTCTGGTATGTCTGTTATTCATGATCTTATTGTTTCAGTATAATAACAACTTCTGCATTTCCATCCTGTGAGAAATTGCTATATATTTCAATTTACAAGCTTAAATATGCTGCGCCCCTTCTCTTCTGTCTATTAAGAATTCTCTAAAAAACTTAAAAGACACCTAAAGACTTAAGAAAATTGGGGGTTTGAGGTAGAGAGCCAGCAGGGCTCATCACACTTCTTTGAAGTTTGTGCCTGAGACAAGAGTTTGAGCTTTTTTTGGCAATTCTTTAGTGTTTTGCAATCTTGAAGCTGTGAAAGACCAGCTGACTCACTGCTACAGAGAGGGCTTCATTCAGGAGCCATCATTGAGCTTATTTGTGGAGATTCGTCCAAGTGTTAGAGCAGATCTAAGGAGCATTTACAGAGTTCATTACAGCCGCCATTGAAGAGCAAACACAACATTTATAGCACAGGCTGTACCTTCTTGTGCAGGCCGTACTATCCACCTTGAGGCCATGTGTTGCTGTTATAGGGAAGGCATGTGAGATAGGGCCTAAAGCACCTATCAATATTGGATCTCCCTTCACCCATCATGGATGCCTAGTAGTTATAAAGCATTAGCAATAAAAATAAGGTGGACAAATTGATATCTCAGGTCAGATCGTTCACCTACAACAGTACCCTTATTGCTGTGCATGCATTTCCAGATTTCAATAAAGGCAAATCAGCCGGTGTTTCTGGGTATGATTATGCATAATTGGTGTTTGTAACTATTTCTTATAAGCAAATAAATCGTTTACAACTCTTATATTTGTATTCTAGTTTGAGTTTGAGTTTGCATTGCAAGTATTTCCTATTTCCTGTCAATTATTGTCAAAACACAACAAGAAACACAAAAGCAGTGCATTCAGCACCTACAGGCAGAGTTAGAACCAACAGGGTTCTTCACACAGGGTTGCTGGAACAGGGGCAGCCAGCACAAAAAAATCTAAACTCTTCACAAATACGCTTGTTCAACCTGATAATGACTGCAAATGATGTCCAACAGCTAGGTGCCACATATAAAGCTGAAAATGCCCTCAAACCCTAGGTGTTCTAGCCAAGAGGACTCACACCAAGCATCTAGGAGTCTTTGCAAATGGGTACAACCACTCATAGAAAATCAAATAATCTGCAATCAACCTCAAAAAACACCTGAAAGGGATTGGCCAACAATGTGGAAATCTGTTATTGCAGCCTCAATTGATTTTCAGACCCTTCAACATATTTCCCAAGAAAACTTGAATGGTACGGCCCAACGACAACACAAATCAACATCCCCTAGTGTATTTTCAGACCTGTAGTAGACCAGGTATATTTTGTCATTGATGTCAAAGTGTGAGATACTTGCTTGTCTACTTGGGTTGCTTGAGTTACTTGCCTGTGTGTTGAGCTACTTGGTTGTTTGCTTGAGCTACTTGGTTGTTTGGTTAAGCTTCTTGCTTGTCTTTGTAAGGTGCTACCTCAATTGCAGTTATATTTTTTTCAATTTTACTCCAATTGAGTTACTCTAGGCATTTTGTCAAATAGTTTTAATATATTGATCAGCTGCTGTTCTGACTGAGCTTGTTTTGCAGATTGATTTACTATATTGTTAATTGTGTTCTCATCATAAAGATTGAATCACACTTTAATACATGATAACACATATATAGAACTTTTAAATGGATGAATCTATATTTATGCAGAGTATGCCAATCATTCAATACTAATCTCACAACATTTCAATCCAATAACTGTAAGCTGAGAATGCATTAATTCATTAATTGTGATTGCACAACAGATAAACCTTTGAATCAATCTGACATGAATTTTATACAGCTTCTTTCTTTGGTTGAGTGACAACTAACTTGAGTATTTTGGCTATAGTTGAATTGAATACATACTTCTCTGGCACAGTCTACTTTATGAGTAACACCATCTAACTTTTCTTCCACTAGCATACACGACTCCCTTAAGCTTTAGGTAGAGCCTCTCAGACTATAAGCAGCGGCTAGAAATACTGGTGAAGAGAGTTTGGTGAAGGCACCAATAACCACGATATCAAGTAGAAGTGGCTCCAAGAAGAATCAATTAGCAATTACGGCTTCAGTAGGGTCGATAGGATATTACACCCAAAATTAAGTAATATAAATGATCTTAGGCTCCATATAATACTCTAAGAATTGGCTACAACAGCTTACTTTGTCAGTGGCAGGTCTTCCAGGCATTCCTATCTCTAGCTATACACAAACTTCATCCTCTCCAAAATAACGATTTGCTTCTTAGTAATTAATAACCTATTCAATCTGCCTTCACTTCACCCATCCACACTGTTGGCACCTTCAGAATATAAATGAAGGCTCCAAGATTGGCTCATCGAGCATAAGAATATAACTGACAGTTTTCTTTTAAATGATATTGCCGCATCTTTTTTCCTTTTTAAAATAAATCTTGCACTTCTTGATATTGCCATCATGACCGCTTCTGATTATTATTATCACTACATAATACAATGTAGCAGCGACACTTCATACCTATACGGGTCCTTCAAAGTATAGCTGGCGGTAGCATTTGGATCATTTTCCCATGTCTCACAAAGTCTTTCCCTATCACCAAGTAGCTCCAATTACAATCAGCGCCTCTTTTAACACTTCTCAAATTCCCACGACAGCTCACCCAAACTATCGACTTCAAATATCAACATTAATTCTTCTCCGATATTCATTCCCATAACGAATACAAGTTCCGCATTCCCTGAAGTATCACGATAATGCCAAGTTTGCTCAAGATAAACTTGGCGGCAATATTAAAATATTTGGTGTCTCTGTCTTGTCATAACATATCGGCCCCCATAAATCTTTAAATATAACGACAGTATAGTGAAGACTCGATTGCAGAGAATGAACATAATGGTTGGTTCTTTTGCCTTTGCTTATTCCACGCAAAATAAAATTAAGACCATTTCAAACATGAATTCGAGTCTCCATCTTCATATCTGGAGTGGCAGTTTCCTTAATTCCCTGTCGTCTGCCAAACAGAATAGGCATTCCTTCTTTTTTTGAATTTCTTGGAGGCTATTCATTATTCCTCCAATATTAAAATATCCCTTTCACTAGAGAATCGGCTCATTTAAAACTTATATAACTAGAAATCCTCAAACCCAGGAAAAAAACTTGAAAAATCATCATCATCAAATATCAAATTGAATACTGAAATCTTCAATAAAATTCAATCTTCTTTAATAATCAAAATTCCAATACAAAACTACTGCAAAAACTTCCAGCATTGACTGTAACAATTTATTCAATACTGAAAACCTGAAATATCTTTAAATAATGCTTCACAAACCTCATTAAATTTACCACAATAAGCATCAACAAAACCACTGGATGTGACTGTCAGCAAATCATCCAGGGA
>VDFB02357615.1:0-12414 GCA_007258455.2 Sequoia sempervirens | reverse complement strand
GCAGAGTAACCAACATAAAACAATGCAATTGTATTCAAAAGATAATTTGTTATCATTGAAACAATTCTTAGATGTTTTGAGGCTAAAAATTATGAAGAATTTAGCCCAAAAAACTCCAAAATAGTTACTGCAAATCGAACCTTTTGCTTTTTTATTCTTCTTGTTTGTGATAAAAATCTAGAATTTTGAGCCCTTAGGAGTATGCTTCAGCCCTTTGGCAGCAAGTTTGAGCCCTTTAAATAATGGCAAACATTGATATAGAGGGGATTTTGAAGGAGCTTCCGAGTGGGAGGATCGCTAAGACGAAGATCATGTGTACTCTGGGTTCTGCGTTGTGGAGCGTTTTGATGATCGAGAAGTTGTTGAAGGCGCCCATGAATGTGGCCAAATTTAATCGTTCTCTTGGAACGCATGAGTATCATCAGGAGACGCTCGATCATCTGAGGGAGACCATGTAGAATGCTCAAATTATGCCTCTGGTTATGCTTAAACCCTAGGCTGAGTTTTTTAATTGCTTGTGGTCTTTTTGTGAAAATTTTCTTTTTTCATTTTCATCCTTGCTAACATTTTAATTGGGCTTCATTATATGGCATTTTTTAATATATGGAAGGAATCGCTAAATATACAAGTTTCTAATAAATTGAATAAGTGTATGATTGGAGCATCAATTTACATGGGACTTGCATTATCTTGTCTTAAAGATTGGGCACATCTTATTATACTAGCACTTGTACCAAAAGGGGTGCAATGGTGCTGATAGAACCCCACTGCTGCTACTGGAATGAGCTGCAGAGGCTAGGTCGCTGAGACATTTCTCCTCCATCGATCTGCGTTCCAAATTCAACGACCTAGGCCTCATTTCCATCATTGCCCCTCGTTCCCCACTCTCTAAAGATAGGGACTCCATCATTACCATACTAGAAGGCATTTGATAATTAAATACCCAATATTTGTATTTCAAGCCTAGAGCATGCAAAATGTGGAAGCATAGACAAGGCATGTGAACTGAGAGTACAGCTGTTTGAGAAACATGTTCAAAATGTGTTTGTTGAAAAGGCTTTAAAAACTTTTAAACAAATGCAAACCAACATCCTGCCTGCCTGTGCTCAAATTGGAGCTTTGGAATAGAGTTTGGACATCCATCAAAGCATAATTGAAAATGGATTTTTTTCAGATGTAATAATAAGAGCCACTCCCAATCACCACAGCCTTCACAAAAAATTGTGCAGGAAATTCAATAAAGAAGAATTTATGTACAAATTCATGTCATGAGGTAGCTGTGGCTCTGCGAACTTACCGAGATCTATTCAGATTCATGTTTATTGACAAAAATTGTGTTGAAATATTGATACAAACGGAATATCTTGTTCTAGTTTTCTTTTCTTCTGAAGATTTGGTTTCCTTTGCGAGAATCGAATGCTTCATTTGAATTATGCATTGACGCTTTCTCGAAAGAAGCTTTTGTTTGGACACTGTCAAAGGGAGCCCAACACCCTTATCAATTCATCATATTTGCAGGTTGCTTTAACTTATCTAGGTAACTTACATTATGAAGAATCTAGAGTTTTAAAATATCCAAGCAATTATTTTGACTGTCAATGTTGAAAATTCGAAGCTATCTTTCAAATTCATAGAACTAAGCTAAATGTGAACCTATGTTCATTTCTATACTGAGTATGCTTGCAGCATTTGGCAGGGACTGTAGCTGCAGTGCAGCCCTTGTTTAAGTAATCTTTTCTAAAGCCTTACAAACCACATATTTCATTTTTACGACAAACTTCGTACTCAAACTTCTTACACTTTTTCTCTGCACTGCCTGCTCATATGGCGGAGTCTTCTTATCATTCTGATGAGTAAGCTTTGATAGGTTTCAAAGCTGCTATCTCTGTCGATCCATATAATTCCTTGCTGGATTGGTCTCTCAATCACACCTTCTGTAGTTGGACTGGTATAACGTGCTCTACAGCGTGTGGTTTTCCTTGAATCTCACAGGTAAGGGATTACTTGGCCCTGTCTCTTCCTTAGTGGGAAATCTTCCCTTCCTTAAGAGTAGTTGCTCTCAGAAATAATAGCTTCAAGGGCCATATTCCATATCAGCTTGGAAGGCTATTTCGTTTGAGAAAGCTTAAGTTGTCTCAAAACGATTTGGAAGGTCCCATTCCATCCTTTCTTTGCAATCGATCATACTGTCGTTTAACAATTTAAATGGAAGCATTACCTCTGAATTTAGTATTCTTTCAAATTTAGAAACCATCAAATTTAGAAAGCATGGCATTAGGAGCAAACAAAGTGACAGGCATTATCCCACCTTCCTTAGGAAACACGTCCTTTTTAATCATCATAGACTTGGCCAATATAATAAACTCCAAGGTGGTGTTCCTGCTGAGTTGGGTATGCTTAATCTTCGCAGCAACAACTTAATAGGGTCGCTCCCTGTTGCCCTTTCAAATTGCACTCGTCTCCAAATGTTGCAGCTATATGAGAACCACTTAAATGGACGAATTCCATGGGAGTTTGGAAGGCTGTCAGAGTTGCAAGGAGTGTATTTGTGGGGAAACCAACTCAGTGGAGAAATACCCAGCTCAGTGGGTAATTAGAGCTGCAAGTGCTGGATTTGGGTAACAACAAACTGAGCGGCACAATGCCCCTGGAATTTGGGAAAATGCAGCAGCTGAGATGGTTAGTTTTGTGGAAAAATCATTTTGTTAGTGGAAGCATTGGTTTATCTATTCTAACAGTATTAACTAATTGCTCCAGCTTGAAACAACTTGTTTTCGGATTTAATTATCTCACTGGTGTCTTGCCCACTTCAGTTGGTCGCCTTTCAAATTCACTCTCATTTTTAGCATTGGACTCAAATGGAATTGGGGGAAAGTGGAAACATAGCAGATGAGATTGTAAACCTGACAAACTTGGCGACAGTAAGCCTAGAAGCAAACCGATTCAATGGGACCATTCCATCTGCTCTCGGTAAACTTCCAAATCTGGAAATATTATCTCTGGGCACAAACAATTTACTGGGAGAAAGTTTTGGCCAGTCAAAAAGGCTTGGATTGTTGTCACTCAGTGAGAACATGCTTTCGGGTCCTGATAGTCTTGGCGAGCTTCCACAATTAAGAGACCTTATTCTTCATCACAATCAGCTATCCTAGAAATATCCAATATTTGTATTTCAACCAGACTTTTCACTTTCACTGCCAAAAACCAAGCGAAGAAAAAAAACAAATAAATATTTTGGAAGGGACGGATTTTGCTTTACAGTTGCCTAAATATAAGCAGATTTAAAAATAAGGAGGCCTCACAAAAAATGTAATGAAATGTTGGTTTGCAGAGCAAAGTTTTATCAAAGAGGCAAGGGAAACTTAGCAGAACGTGTGTCTATGGTGGGGACCTAGACAATGAAAACTAAAATTGATCACATTGATGCAAACTAAAATTGATCACATTGATGCAAATTAAGTCAACACCAAAAGGGGAAATGGGGAATGAAATATGAAATGAAATATTGAATGATGTCCTTAGACACTAGGAAATCTATAATTATATGCATAAGGCAATGGTTTATGGTATGGATAATGGCATGTATGCACATGAAGTTATACGCTGAAACTCAATGTACAGCCTTCGCAGGTATCTGAACACGACGTAGAGCACAAGGATTAGTAACGCCAGCGACCTCCCAGGGCTTTTAGGTTGCAAAAAAGTCTGGTGGCAGAGAAGGTGTGCAAGTGGCAATCGAAGGAGTGGTGCGAGGGAGATATAAACACCTGTTTTAGACTGAAATATAACACAACAAAAAATGATTCCATGCATATAGATTCCAAAAAAACACTCATTGAAACCATGGCAAGTGACTTACCTCAAGATTCTACACTAACTTTGTCGTGCTCTTCACAATGCCGATGAGAAACAATGGGTAGCGTTTGCAGGATTTTTTTTACGAAACCCTTCCAAAGCAGAAATTTCTTTAAAATGAGACGACCAAAACCAGTCTCTCAACGGCTGCTGCTTCAACTTCCAATAAATTGCATAAGATCAAATGAGTAAAGCATCAATTTACGTTCCTCTGTAACAACCTTGATACTATGTCGTGTCTTGTGGAGATTTAAACTTCAAGCTCTAGTTTGGAAGGCCTAACAAATGCTCTAGCTATCTAAGTTGTGTTCTTGAATTTATAATCTCTTTTATTGTTTGCTCATTGGTGAATTTTCTATAACCACTTTTTGGTAGATTTTTAGTAAATTATTATTCTAATCTTTTTCATGTCTTCTTAATTTATTTGTAATTTTCTTTGTGAATCATGGGAACAAGTTCTTTTCCACTTTCAAGCTTTAATGATTGGCATTTGTATATCTATGGAATGAATAACTTGGCTTCTAGCTTTTGATAAATTATGCAAATAGTAAATCATATTACTCAAGCACATTTTTATGGTTTCTCTTTCATGTTTGGTCGCTAATATTTTCCCCCGCTATTAACAAAAAGATGTTTCAGAACATTAGTGTCATTTCCAAGAATAATTTAGCTCAATTTTCTTTCAATCTACAATTATCGCAATATTGTTTTATTTGTTCTTTTAATAGGTAACAAGAATTTTCTTCAAAAACAACTGCACATATGTTGATGTTTTGTTTTACAAAAAATGTACTTTTAAATAGTTATAGTTTTAAATATTGCAACATTGTATGTTTTCGTTTGGGTGCTCTTAGAGCTAGAAGTCATAGTTTGAGTAGTTTGGGGATTCTGATTTTTGAACCTTGCTAATAACCAACCACAAATGGACCTTAACTTATCTTAGAAAGGCCTCAGTTTTCTTTGCCTCCCTTGGTTTTGAGCTTGAAACTATATGGGACTTAATTAAGGATTGTAGTAGTTCCCTTTTTTTTACAACTTTTTTAGAGGCACTTTCCACTAGTGGGGACAAATCACCTATCAATTCTCGTGCCCAATGGGTTGGTAAAACTTCTAAGATGTATAGATATTGGTGGCCCTATAACTACCAAGGTTTTAAGCTAGGTCTTTTTGCATGACTATGCCTTGTCTCAAGCACTATGTCAAAACTCTAGATTCAAGTAAACAAGTTATTTGCAAGAATGTGCTAGTTGGTAGTTTTCATAACTCATTGATATTAGTTATTAGTTTGAATATGTTCATCATTTTTTGCTAGTAAAATGTTAGAACTTAAAAAAAAAATGTTTGAATAGTTATTGGATTTTGTATTTCTAGTATTCAAGGGCACGCATATTTTTCCTCTTGAATTCTTAATTAAAAAATCCAACCTAGACCTCAAATTTATTCACAAAATTTCTCATGGAATTTTTTAGTTAGTTGAGTTTTTCTTCAATTTCATAATTTCCTTAAAAAAATCTCGAGACTCGCGGGCCATTTTATTTAATTTTAATTTTGTGGCAAATTGTAAGTAGGATTTCATCATTTGTGTCTTCTAGTAAAATTATATCTATAATGAGAGCAAAAATAGAGAATGTTGGTCAAAATTTTGTTAATGACTAAAGTAGTGGGGTTCATCCTAATGGTTTGTATTTGAATTATTAGAGACTATAAGAGAGGGGACTGACTCCGCCAAGGCCCAGTCATGGAGAGCCAAGAGTGGAAGGTTGTCCTAACTTACCTCACTCTAAAGGAATTTTTCAATGAGGGATGAGAATGAGGGACTATAAGGCCTGGACCACTCTTCGACCGGAAATCAAATCTGAGGGCTAAGCAGCTTTTGGAGTTTAACATTGTACCTCATGTAGCTCTCTACGACTAAGTGTCGCTCCGGACGATAGCATGGCTCATTATCTCTCTGTGCTAGCGTCTGAGGACCAAAGGACCAAAAACATAGTATGAACCACCAAAACAAGTTGATGGCCTAGCTAGTCACTTCTAAGGGAACAAAATAAACTATGAAGTAGGAAAGATACAAACGAATATGATAAAGTAAATATATGAAGGATAAGGTGACAAAGATAATCTCACAAAGATGCTCATTTGCCAGCTAGCTCCAAATGCACGTCCACCTACACACAAGAAAGAGGGAAAATTGTTGGGGGTTGTATAGGGGTCTGCCTCAGTCAAACCCCCGTTTTGGTGTTTCCACTCCACGGACAGCCAAGATAGCAACGATAGAGAAATGTATGATAAAGAAGTAAAGAAAGAAAGTACACGAATAACACTACAAAATAGTATAAAGCTACTCAACCAAATTGTAAAGGAGAGGAGCGAAACGTTACCACCTCCACCAAGAGCTCACTAGCCAATGATGGAGAAAGAAGGCTTGAACAATCACCACAACCTCAACTGTGATGAAGGGAGGTGTTGCAAAACCTCAAGCCCACGCTGCAATGGCTTGTTCCACACTTGCTTTACGGATTGATGGAGTGTTGTTGCTACTGCTATGAAGTGCCAAAGTGCTACTTGAAGTGATGGAAGTGAAGAGATTGTAAGAAGTGATACCAAAGAGATGAAGTGAATGCTTGGAGATTGCCAAAAGGGGATTGAGTTGCATGAAGAATGAATCTTTTTGAAGGTGAGGTGAGGAGAATAAGGCATTTTTGGGTCAGTTGGTCGAAGAGGGATGTTACAAATCATTCCCAATAAGAAGTGCCTCTTCCAACTTTAATGCAAGAATCCATTAGGGACGTAAGTGCATTGCGAACGTCTACATGTTGTGTGCACATCTCCAACAAATATTCTTCTACTGATGCAAAAGAGAATGCCAAGTGGAACAAAGGAAGCTTGCTGATGTGGAATTTCACCTTCAGGATTTGGTTTTTTAAGGTGAGGAAGTGTAAAAGGGGAATTTGCATAAGGGTGCAAATTCGCACCTATACAAAGACAAATAAGAGGCTTGAGGTAGTTGGCTACCAGAGAAGATCTCTTTCTCAAGGAGGCAAGTATGTAAATTATATCTTTTTATTTATTGTTACAAACTTATGTTTGGTCATAAATTGTATTTGTTGAGCAAGTGATTAAGGTCGCTAAAGCACATATAGATGATGAATTTAGAGCATTGAACCTAAATCTTGTTTACTAGAAATATTGGTGTGTATTTATGGGTGTGGCAAAAGCCAACTAATCTAGGCATTGGAGAGATAAAATCCTATTAGGTATTTGTGTATGGAAGATATAATGTGATATTTTTACAATTACCTCTAACAAATGCACTTTTGATCATTTTAGAATAGTTAGCATAATGTAAAGAGTCTGGAATAATGCCAAAAGGCATTTGGTTGTTTTCAATAGTAAATACAAATAACTAATAATGATGAGCAAGATATTATTTCTAGACAAAGTAGTGTCTACTCTAAGAAGGAAATGGATTAAAATTTTGAGAACATTAAATAAAACTCACTAGAGTAGGAAAATACACTAAATAATGTTATTGCTAGTAAGCTTTATATAACATTCTAAAGTTACTTCTTGTATCCATTGACTCTATGATGGATTCCATATAGTTGTCAATTCTCCTTTTTCTTGCATCAAGTTAGGATTAATCAAGAATGATGGATAATGTAAATTAGTCAATTGGAGATAATCCAACAAAGCTTCAATGCCTTAATTTATATTTTTTTCCCTTTTTCTACTATATTGTGTGCATTCAAGATATAAATTATATATTTAAATATTAAACATTTTTTGTCAAATATTTTCACCTAGGTAGTTCTATTTTGAAAGAAAAAATTTAATTCGTGTAACTATTTGTAGTTTGCATGTTCAATTTTTTAGGGGATTGTTTTATTTGATTTGTTCAAACTTGTCCACTATGGGCTTTTTTTTCTATAAGTCTTTCCATGGAGCAACACACAAATTAGTGATTGAAAGATCTATCTCTTGCATTTAATTTTTAGATTTCAAACAAAATAAAATTAATGCAAAATTATATTTAGAGAAGTTGGAATTTATGGTGGAATTTGTAATTATGTATTCGGAGGAATAAATTTGTTAATCTCGTTAATTTTATGTTTATTATTTTGAATTGCTATCAAGAATTATGTTAAAAATTATGATTTTAATGCAACAATCCTAAAATTTATACTATAATAATTATATTAGTCTTGGGACACCTTTTAAGATGGTACATTTATCTTTATCTCAACATATTTATTAAAAAATTAAATATCAAGTGTTAATTTTGTTACAATATTTATATTAATTTTAGTTTTTAGTTGTATAAAATAATTAATATTTAGAAGTTATAGATGGCAAGCAAAGGTAAATAGAACATTTTTTAAAATATTAATAAAAAGATTACTCTTGAGAGATATGTTAGAATTATACTTTTTATACAAACAACCATGGCTCTACCTCATTTTTTTTTTTGACCATGTTAATTTTATTACAACAATTATTTGATTCTTGATTTTTAAAGTTATATCTAAAAATAGATATTTTGAAGTTATAGACTACAAGAAAGATGGTTAGAATATATTTTAATTTTAAGTAATATAATATTTTCTTCCACAAGGGTCTTACTATAATATATTATTTGTCTCATTAGCAATGTGACCATTAAAAATAATAAATAGTTGTTGTAATTCATCTTGGTTTAGATGTAGGTGTCATTGCTTGGTAAGCATAGGTTAAAGAATATATCATTATACATGTCCATTTGTTATGTCATTTATCAATGGATAATAACGAATGTCAATTGAATGTAATAGTATAGCTTCTTGTAGAAATTTATAATGGTCATTTGTATTCAATAGAACTCACACGTCCTTGTGGTCTCATTTAGTGTCATATGTAAAGATAACAAATTAAGTGAGTTTCATGTAGGATAGAATATTCAATATCATAACTATTTTCGACATGGTAAGATCATAATATTTCATTGTATTGCCTTGGATATCATTACCTATAGATATATGCATTATCAACCATCTTAACATGTTTAAGAATTTTTTAATTCACCTCAAGTGGATGTATTTATAGTCATACAAGTTAATTCTTTAAGCAATGTGAGAGAAAAAAATAGAGATATAAATATGCAAAGTAATACACAATATCCCTTAGGAAAACCTTAATTGGATGAAAATGTGAGGATTTGCAAGATCCTTGAAATTCTCAAGAATATGGCATAGAGGATGCTATAATAAAGAATAAATAGAGATTAAAAAAAGTTGAAGAATATTTCTAAAGAATGTATTATTTAATATTAAAATTCTTGTGGTTGAGGTTTATTGTATCTATTTTCTTCTTTTTATAAATAATTATCCATCTAATTAAAATCATGATGCTTTAAAAGTCATTTCTTTTTAATATATTCATTAAAATATCTTAAATTAGTGTATCCACGAGATTGTTATAAACTAGTAAAAGAACCTAAATGTGTTATTAGATGGTTGATTTGCACATGTAAAAATAGTCTCATCGATCAAACAATGCATAAAATAAATTTATCAAAAAAACATAAATATAGAATACTTGGCCAAAAATGATATTTACATATGTCCCTATTCGCCATCCAATTGAGTGGAGAGATGGATCTCCACTTTCCATACAATTAAGTGGTTCTAGCAATATTTTAATGTTGAAAATTGCATACATGATCCCCTATTATCTTATATTTTGTTGTAACAGTATGTTTACAATTGTGGGAAAGTAGTTTGTGATATTCTATATATGGATCTTTTCACTGGTTTTTATGTGTAAATTTAGTGTATTTTATGTTTTGTATGTTTGGTTGTCCTATTTAAAGTTTACTCATCATTTACAATTTTGTGGGAGATAATATGGGACAATCTAGGGCTTATGTAAGAATTTGTCTAAGAGAATTTAAGAAGAGCATCATAACAAAATTATCAAATAATTTATATCAAAACACATCATCCTTGGTCTATGGTGTTAGAAAAGGTGTCTCAACCTTGATCCTAATGTTGATTATATAAAGAATACAAATTTTGAACTATGAAACATAAAAACTCAATTTCTAGGTTATAGACTTTATTTTTGGACAAAATAAAAATTACGAGTCGTTCAACATTGCCTCTAGATATGCTCATTGCATAGATATTTTTTAGCTTTACATTTTAGAAAAAATGGGTGTTAATGGCCTCTTGAATCAAAATTCATGGCCTTTGAAAGTTAGACCTTATGCATTGAAAATGTAAAAACATTAAGGGTGCATAAAAGAATTGTAAGAGAGAGTTACACTTGTTGAGTAGCTTATGATGTGTGTTATGCCACATCATGATGCATTTTTGAATAGAGATAATGAACAAAATGGAATGCCTAAGTTGGTAAGTGGATTATGATACACTTATAACAAGTGGAAGGAATGTGCAATTTTTAGCCTATAAATGCATCTTGAGATTTGGGTGTTGGTTTGCTAACTAGGTATTTGGGCACCACATTTTTCGGTGGTTTTAGCCCATGGATTTTTAATTTCTATTTGATATTTTTGCGTTTAATTTCTCCTATTTATAGGATTCTTGAGATGGAGGTATTGATAGTGAGTTTGTATGTATTATTGTGTTGTAAAAATAACTCTAAATCTCTAGTTGGTTATACTCTTATAAAGGCTTTCTTTGTAAACCCATTATAACCATGTTTAAAACAATAAATAATCCATTGGCTTGCTTTGGAGTGTGGAGATTTTCTCTTGAAAAGGTTTTCCCCACATACACGTGTTGTTGTATAATTTTGTTTATATTTTATGTGTTTCTCCTCTTTATGATTGTAAGGATATGAATTTGCACAATATTCTCCTCTAATAGTTTCAGAGGTGTTTCTACATACCTCCCTTCCTTTTATTTAGTTTTAAAACCTAATCACCTTAAATTATAGGTGTTGGGTAGAGGGTTTTTTGTACTAGTCTTCATTTAATTGGGAGCTTGTGTGGAAGGATTTGACCATATTATAGAAAGATATGGAAAGCACATCTAACATTGAAATGGAGAAGTTATCAAGAACAAAATTTTCTTTTTGGAAGCTCAAGATTGAAGATATGCTCATGGATAGAGATATATGGGTTGTAGCTTCTAGAACCAAATATATTGCTGTCATAAGAATATTGAGATCAAATGGACAAAAAAATTAAGGTTCTCATCACTATGTTTTGTTGATTCAATATTGTTGAATGTGCATGAAGAGACCTCAACACTTAATCGAAAGAAATTCAAAGATTTGTATCAAGATAAATCTCTCGCTAACAAACTCTTTCTAAGAAAGGAGTTGTATACCCTCAATATGGAGGATGGTGGCTTTGTGGCTGAGCACATGAATGCATTTAACATGGATTTTACCCATTTGCAATTTATTGGAGTAAAAATAGACGAGGATCATTGCATGACTTTGTTGTGTTCTTTAATAGGTTCATGGGACCACCTTGTTATAGCTATTGGGAGCACTACCACCAACTTAAAAATGGATGAGATGGTGGCATAATTATTTTTAAAGAGATTCAAATAAATAATTTTTAATCTACTAAGGAATCCCAAGTTGTTCATAGTAAACAAAGAAAAAGACAAGAAGAAGGACAAGAAGCATGGTAGGTCTAGATCTAAATCTCATGGTAAGTCCAAGGTAAAACATTGGAACTATGGTAGATCTTGCCATTTATAAGAGACTATAAGGAGGAACAGAAAAAGAAAAAGAAAAAGAGAGATTCTAATGATGATTCTGAGAAGTTCTCCCAAGATGATGGTGATGAATTTGTTGTAGCCTTGGCTACATATGCATTCAAAGGTGTTTGGTTTATTTAATCTAATGCATCTTCTCACATGACTTCACATCTAGGTTGGTTTAGAAAATATGAAGAATATGATGGCTAGAATGTGTACCTTGGAGATGATTCTCACCTAAAGATTGTTTGTCATGTAAAATTCCTAATTTAATTCCTTGGTGAACAAGTGATAGGGATCAATAATGTACTGCATATCCTTGATTTGGCTTGAAACCTACTTTATGTAAGGATTTAGTAGATGATTCAGGTGTACAATTTGTTTTCTCAAGTGGAAGGTTAAAGGTGATCAAATAAACTATGGTGCTTACTAAGGGTGTTTGCATAGGCACTCTATTTTAGTTGGATTCATGTTAGTTCAGTGTAATAGTTCTTTTTTACCGGTAGTGAAGAGATTTACATAAAATTTACCCTCAGCATTAGAACCAACAACAAAAAGTAGTGTTGCATCAACTTTCAATGGTCATGCTTTTTGGGTATCTAACCTAGTGTCTATGCTTTGGAGACTAAGCTTCCCATAGAAAGACTATATAATGGTACCAAAGGATGGATCATAGGTGAGAAGGGTCTAAGGACCTTCAAACACAAAATGGTTGAGGGGCTAAATGATTGTAACTTTGAGTTCAATTTTTGTGAATATTGTGTTTATGGGAAACAAAACCATGTTTAGTTTTATTCTAGTTCTCATAGATCTTATGGGGTATTGGATTTGATACATCTTGATGTTTTTG
>VDFB02357613.1:0-25850 GCA_007258455.2 Sequoia sempervirens | reverse complement strand
AAATGGCACAATTTTTCACAAATAAAAATGTCGTGATTTCTTCAAAAACCCTTGCACAATTTTGAGCAAAGAAAAACCCACAAATTTTGTAAAAAACAATCCACCAAAAGAATTGCAAAAAATAGACCCACAAATTTATTGAAAAAAATCGCCAAAAACCCTTGTACG
Source organism: Sequoia sempervirens (assembly GCA_007258455.2). Taxonomy (NCBI): domain Eukaryota; kingdom Viridiplantae; phylum Streptophyta; class Pinopsida; order Cupressales; family Cupressaceae; genus Sequoia; species Sequoia sempervirens. The sequence goes on along the minus strand of VDFB02357613.1, from coordinate 25,682 downwards.
AATCCATACAACTTCCTTTGGCATGTTCTTTTGTCTCTCTTACATGCAATTCGTCACTATCACAATTCATGGAATTCATGCTCACTAATCTCGATAATTTTCAAAACTCAAGCTCTGATACCATAAAATAATTAAAAAACATAGAATGATTACCAAGATATTTGATAATAAATTAAGGAGCAAAAGTCCCTTTAAATAAGAGATTACAAAGATCTATCCATAATGGATAAGATTGACAACTAATAAAGCAAAGGAAAAGAATTTAACTGAAAGAATAAAAGAATATTCCTAAAGTCTATCCTAACGACTTAATTGACCATTACAAACTAAATATTACAATATTACTTTTAATAATTCCCTCAATGAATCTATTAAAGAAGGGAAAAGCTCAAAAAATGCATCCTTTTTTTTATAATATGAACTTTTCTCATTTTCAAAGCATTTGTGTTTGAAATCAATCCAACGACAAAAACCCTTAAGGTTGCAAGATTCGAGGACGAAAAACCTTGAGGTCTTATTGGAGTTTGGGAATGAAAACTCTCAAATTCTCAGTTGGTGATTCTACCCAAGAATTACACACAGCTTCATGAGCATTTTAACATCCAGTTTTGGAGATTGTTGATTATTTTTTGTGGAGCTGGTGTATGAGTTGTACATCTTTTCATTTCTGTTGTGATCCTTGAAAGTGAATCACTACTATTTAAGGAGACTCTACAATACAGATTCAGCTGCTAAGCCTTCAATATCAGGCCGTACATTTCAAACATCAAGTTAAGCACTTATTTTAATTTTGTGTAGCTGTTTGGGAAGGGTCACTATATACTTTCTAGCCACTATACTTTTTGTGGGAAGGTTTGGGAAGGGTTATTATATACTTTCTATCCACTACACTTTTGTGAGAAGGTGCCCTACTCATTTGGGAAGCTGACTTCAATATTTCTTCCCAATCAACCAGTTGTTCCAGTTCTGGAAGAAAATATTCAAGATTAACAAGTAATATTTGGACACCACTATCATCTTTTTATTCACAGTCGAGCAGATTGTAAGCAAGTGACATCATAGTATTCTAAGAGATTGCGGTCCTTTCTTGACATTTAATCTTTGTTGTTCCAATCTCTAGTGAGTTATAGTCATAGCTCAACATCCTTGGGTGTTATTTAACACAGTTTGTGTCTCTTTGCCTAGTAGTTGCTACAAAGGTGGAAATTTTGGGTTGATATTTACTGTAGCTTCTCTTATGGGTCTTCCGTACCAATTTTGCTGAGTATCATACAGTTGAGCTTCCTTTTGGTAATACTTACGCTTTTCAAATTCTAACGCAGCTGTCATTTGAAGATTTCTAAGTTTATTACTACTCAGAGAGTTTCATTTAATCATATTAATATATGCTGGAAGGTTTTTATATTTAAATCAAAGCTTGTATGTAATATCAGCATCCATATCTTATTTTGTGCAGTTCACCACAAGAAAAATAAGTTTATATAGTAAATCTGGAAGATTTTCCACCAAATCTTTATGGATATTGAATGCTATTTTGAAATTTTCTATATCAGTATTGGAAGGAAAAGCCATCAAACCTTTTAACAATCATTTATTTTTAGTCTTTACATGCATTATAGAACTGTGTAGGTTGCCGCTGGTAATAGTGTCCCAACTACCATTTTCTCTCGCCTTGCCCGCATTGAGCTCTTGGCGATCAGAAAGTGTGAGGGTTGATGCATTTCATCATAAAATTGTAAAAATTCAAAACAAATCCAATTTGAGACATTGCAGTGGCATCAAAGTTGTGATCTTGCTAGCCTGTATACAAGCTAGCCATTCAATGCAGAGGATCACACCCTATACATCCAAGCGACAAAGAATTCAGATACTATCAAAGGGAAAGAAGGAAAGATCGATCTCTTGATCCTTTAAACACAAAAGTAGAGTTTTTGTTTGCAAAGTTCGAGCTAGAGAATATTGATAGACAGAAAGAGAAAGGAGAACTCCTAATGAAAGAGAAAGAACCAATTTAGGGCTCAGTGCCATCATACAAGGTCAGCAACAGTTGACAAATTCCTTAACTCAGATAATGCAAACATTCCAAAACTTGAATACTTCCAAAGTTAATGAAAATCAAGTGGGTGAAGAGAGTACATCAACGAATAGCAATAATAACCACACCAAAACTGTGATTGGTTCTATAGCTAGACCTTTTCAACCCAAGTTCTTGACAAGAGAAGGACTTGAGGGTGAAGGAGAGAAACAAAATCAAAATGGTGGAGACAACTTCGTAGATTATCTAAACGTGTATCAATCTCTGGAAGATGAGTTTCATCCAGCCATGTCTCTACAAGATTTCTACAATTTGAAAATGAGAAATCAACCAAGGAGGCAGCAAAACATAAACTACACCCATCAAGATTTGTAGCATCAGTTGATTAAATTGTCGATACCCACCTTTGATGGCTCAAACAAGTGTACAACTCACAATTGGATCCAAAAGATGACACCTATTTCTCTCTTAACTCTATGCTCAAGGGAGATTTGATCAAATATGTTACCCTCCATTTGGAAAGAGTAGCACATGAATGGTAGTACCACCGAATGGTCACTCAAGGACATAATTTAATTGATACTTATGCTGAGTTCAACCAAAGGATCATTGATAGATTTGATAGAAACAATCCAAAAGTTCATTTTAGAGAGCTTGCTCCACTGAAGCAAGAAAAGGCAGTAGAAAGCTACATATTAAAATTTCAAAAATTGTAAGTATTGGTTCTTGACGTGAGAAAAAGAAGGTTCATAATCTTGTTCATAGAAAGGCTAACTAAACCTCTCAAGTGTTCAGTAAAAGCTTTTGATCCATTATTCTTGCAAGATGTAATCAAAAGAGCTCTCAACTTGGAAACTTCAGTTTCTTAGAATACATTTAAGACACCTCTTATGGGACAAACAAAAAAAACATTCCATAAGGAAGAATCACATGGACAACCACAAAAGAGCGTACCACCAAAAATAAGGAAAGAAGATGAGACCAAGAATGAGCTCAGAAAAAAGAATTTGTGTTTAAATTGCAGCAAACCTTGGAGACCTAGTCATAGATGTCTTGGCAAGGGAAAAAATCACTATATTGAGGTAGTTTCAAATGAGGAAGAAGAAAAATAGGAGCCTTAGCTAAAACCACATTCAAATTCTGAAGATGAAGACACCAATGAAGTAGCACTTGCTTCCCTCTCAAGAGTGCCAAGATATTATCCTTTCAGATTTCAGAGAATTCTATGTGGACACAGAATTATAGTGCTGCTTGATAGTGGAGCCATTATCATCATTTGTATTCACAATTGGGCAAATTGTAAGCAAGTGATATCATTGTGTTTTAGTAGGTCATAGACCCTTCTTGAAATTTAATCTTTGTTGTACCAATCTATACTAAGTTACAGTCTTAGCACAGCACCCTTGGGTGTTGTTTACTACAATTTGTGACTCCTTGACTAGTCACTGCCACAAAGGTGGAAATTTTGGGTTGATATTTACCGTAGCTGAAGCCTACCATACAATTTTCCTGAGTACAGTACAGCTGGTCTTCTTTTTGGTAATACTTATGCTTTTTAGATTCTTACTTAGTTGTCCGTTGAAGATTTATGAGTTTATTACTACTAAGAGATTTGCATTTGATCATATTAATATATGCTAGAAAGTTTTCAAATTTAAATCAAAGCTTGTATGTAATTTCAGCATCCATATCTTATTTTGTGCACTTCACCACTAGAAAAGTTATAAGTTTATATTATAAATCTGGAAGGCTTGCCACCAGATCTTCATGGATATTGCATGATAATTTTTGTATCAATGTTGGAAGGCATAGCCACCAAACCCTTTAACAATCGTTTATTTTTATTTTATTAAAGTATTATTGTATTATTTAATGGTCATCTTAGCCTTAAGTTAGTCTGTAGTTTACTTTCTGTCTGCTTCTATTAGTTTTTAGTTATTTACTTTTGTTAACGACTATTTATTTTTAAAAACATTGCCCTCCTTTGTATTATTTAAGGAGCTTTCATCTCCTTTGTAAATAACGAATATTAAATATAAATTATCATTTCATGGTATCAAAGCTTAGGCTCGATCTTAATTGTTTTTAGCCAAATTTTATAAAAATTGAAGGATCTTTTGCAGAGATTTTTGAGGGTTTTCAAAAGTGGATTTTCGAGGGTCTTTAGCAAAAAATCATGGCTATTATTTGCAGAAAATTGCGACCCCTATTTTCATCAAGAAATTGCAATTTTTTTTCAAGCAAATCGCACCTATGCAGTCTTCAAATCGTGGCGTCTATCTATTGAAATATCACGGGTTTCATCTTCCTCTGCAAATTGCGATTTATTTTGTGAATTTATGGGCAGATTTTTTGTGCTTCTTGGTGCACGATTTTCTGTGTTTTTCATGGTTTTTCTTGGTCTGAGTTTCTGCCGCGACAGGTTGCAAGTGGCAAATTTTCCTTAGTCGTGTTCTTGTGACAAGAGTTTTAGAAAATTTTGGGCAATTTTTAATCGTGTTTTCCTGCTATTTTTGAAGCCACGCGACCCTGAGAAATTATGCGGGTTTTGAAGCACGTCTTTCTGAGGCGTGTTTTTCTTTTCTCTGTGTTCCTGGGCAGTGGTTTTTGCCGCATAACCTGGGTGACTTTCTGCATTTTGACAGATTTTTTAGCAGCGTTTCTGATGGAGTTTGTAAGTTTTCAGCCTCTTACCAGAAAATCAAGGGTTTGTTGGCATGCATCTCCGCATTTTTTGCAATTTTTTGATGTTTTTGTGGCCGGTCGTGTAAAGTTTCGTGGGTATTGCTCAGAATTGAATTTTTCTGACGAGTTCTCACAGCCGATTCTTGACTTTACCTCCTTTTTCGTGCTCTTGGAAAACGGGAGGGATGGCATGTATGCAATCTGACTAGGTGTCTCCCTCTTATGCATTAATGGTCAAATGATCAGCAGATCATGGCACATCATCTGCATGGTACATCGATTCTAGAGCCTCTCGGCATTTTACAACAGGAGAGATTGGCTCACAGAGTATATGGCTTGCTCTGATTCCGTCATCTTTGGTGTTGGTGAAGAGTATACAATTGTCGGCAAGGGCAACATCAAGATCACTTCTGGTGGGAGAAATTTAATATTTCTCAATGTATACTATGTACCAGGCATAGATTGCAGACTCTTCAGGACTCTGCGGACTCGCTGCGGACTCGCGAGTCCTTGAGCCTCCCGAGTCGACTCGCCACGGACTCGGGAGTCGAGTCCAAGAGAGTCCTGGCTGGGGACTCCCCGGAAGTCCGAAGCCAAGATTGCCCGACCTGGTTTACCCCGAAATTCCGGTGCCAGACTTCTCCTGCGCGGCTGGGACAGCATAAAACATAAAAACGCCTTATTTTTTTTATTTTTTGTTTCATTTTCACAGTCTAGGTTGCCAATACAGGTCTGCAAATTGATTTGGAGTTGATTGAAGCCAAGAGAACGAGCTAAAAGGATCAAAATAGAGTCAGGTAAGTGATCTAACACTTCTTTTTTTTAATTTTATTTCATTCAAAATAAAAAAATTCAAGAGAAATAAGGGGAAATGCTGCCAAATTTTTTTCTATTTTCTTTAATAACCTAATTCCTACAATTTCTAGCTTGGTTTTGCATTCTTTTTTTTTTGCAATTGTTTGAAACTTTGAATCATATTTATTTGCTGATTTTTTAGCAAACCCTAACTGATTTTTTAGCAAACCCTAACTGATTTTTTTTTTGTTTTCCATGTTGAACTTCCAGCAATGTCATCTTCAAATCCAAGGGGAAATAAAAGAGACCCTGCATGGAAGTATGGAATTCCAGGAGATAAAAAAGGTGAAGTGACATGTACTGAATGTGATAAATGGATGACAGGAGGAGTAAACAGATTAAAAGACCACCTTGCTAGAATACCTGGGCAAAATGTGGAGGGATGCAAGAAAGCTACTCTTGAGATTATTAGAGAGATGAAGGCCCTTCTTGTTGACTATGAGATAAAAAAAGATGAAAGACAAAAAACAAAGGATGCCCTAGCAACTGCGATGAGTGGATCCCAATCCCGTGGTGTTGCAAGTCCAAGCTTTCGTGCTCCACATTCATCTTTTGGTGAGAGTCCTGATGGTTCCTTTTCTACTGCTAGTGCTGACCAGGGTCCTTCATCAGGACCAAATTATTTTATTCCACGTAATGTCCAGGAGCACAACCTTCACTTGAAGGTACCGGTTGGAATAAGGAAAAGCATCATGAAGCTAGGATGGCTGCTGCAAACTTTTGGTACTACAATAATCTACCTTTCAATGTTGCAAATAGCCCATATTGGGAAGGTTTGGTGAACGCCCTTACAGTTGCAGGAAAGGGGTTTAAGACCCCATCATCTTGAGATTTGAGTGGGCCATTGCTAGAGGAAGCCGTAAAGAATACACGGCTTGTGGTTGATGAGCAAAAGAAATTTTGGAGAAGAAAAGGTTGCAGCATTTTATCTGACGGGTGGACAGATGGACGAAATAGAACTCTTCTTAACTTTTTAGTGTCCTCTAATGGTGGATTGGTGTTCCTAAAATCAATGGATGCTTCCCATGAAATCAAAAGTGCTGAGACTTTATGCAATCTATTAGATGAGGTGGTCCAAGAGGTTGGAGTTGATAATGTTGTCCAAATCATCACGGACAACGCAGCTGCTTATGTAGCTACAGGTAGACTACTTATGGAGAGGCATCCCACAATTGTATGGTCTCCATGTGCTGCACATTGCTTGGACCTATTGCTAGAGGACATTGGGAAGATTTCATGGGTCAAAAAAGTGGTTGAAGATGCAAAAAATGTTACAAAATTTATCTACAACCATACTTGGGTGCTTTCTTTGATGAGGAAATTCACAAATGGCAAGGACCTTGTGCGACCTGGAGTGACACGATTTGCTAGCCACTTCCTCACATTGCAAAGCATTCTTGGTGCCATTGGTCATCTCAAGCAAATGTTCGTGTCCGATGCTTGGAAGGAGTCCTCATTTTCCAATAGACCTGAAGGGGAGAGGATTGTTGCCATAGTTTTTGATGAGACATTCATCAAAAATGGAGAGGAGTTGATAGGGGTTAAGTAGCAATCACACAAAAAAAAATTATACATGATAATCTATTTGCTGTTTTTATTTTTTGAGGGGTTAATTTTGTTATGATTTAACATTTGTTTTCATTTTTTTAGGTGACAGAACCTTTGGTGAGGGTTCTTCGTATGGTGGATGGAGATGGCATGCCAATGGGTTTCATCTATGAGGCCATGGATAGGGCCAAAGAGGCCATATCACGTTACTATGGTGGCAACAAAAGGAAATATGAAATCATATGGCGCATCATTGATCAAAGATGGACACACCAACTCCACCAGCCGATTCATGCCTTTGCCTACTTCTTGAATCCGAAGTTCTACTTCTCAAAAACATTTAAGGCGGATGAGGAGGTCATGGATGGTCTTGTCACATGCATTGATAGGATGGTGCCTGATCATGAGCTGAGAGATAAGGTGCTTGATGAGTTGGAGGTAAGATTTGTTATATCTTATTTATGAAATTGCAATGTTAAGCCTTGACTATCTATGAATTTTCTATATTTGATTTACTTTTTCTTTTATCTATTCAAGGTTTACAAGGGTGCAGAGGGGAGATTCTTTTCCTCCCAACAAGCAATTGAAAGAAGAGGAAAACAACAACCAGGTAAAAAATGAAATTAGAAACTTGATTCTTACATAGAGATTTTTTACTTTATTCTTATTTCTTAATATTTATATTTTTTAAACATGTTTTTGTAGATCTATGGTGGGAAAACTATGGTGCTAGCACACCAAATCTTCAAAAGCTAGCCATACGTGTCTTGTCGCAACCATGCAGTGCTTCTGGGTGTGAACGCAATTGGAGTCTATTTGAGAACATTCACACAAAGAAGAGAAACAGGTTGACTCAGCAGCGCTTAAATGATTTAGTTTTTGTTCGGTACAACCTTCGCCTTCGAACTAGAAAGGTGGAGGGTGTTTCACATGAGTCCATCGACTTGGATGACATTGATCCATATGGTGAATGGACTATTAATGAACAAAATGATGAGGCTGATGTCTTACTTACTGATGAGGATCTTGCTGAATTAGAGAGAGCAGCAGCAGAAGAAGAAGAAGCAGCAAGATTGGATGCCATGGAGGACGACGAAGACACATTTGAATATCATGTTTCCCCTTCTCGATCTCCTAGTCCTCATTTGGATACTATAGCACGGGCACCTTCTAGTTCTAGGCCTTCAAAATTGGCTACCATTGGGAGGGGAAAGAGGAAGATGTAGACTACATGTGGTTATTAATGTTTTCTTCTTTTTAACATGATTATATGTAAACATTTATAAACTTATGATGTTGTTATACATTGAAACTATGAGTATTTGATGACTATGAAATTATGAATGATTAAATTTCAATTATTGAGTGTTTGATGATCATATGACATGTGTAATCTTTGAATTATGAGTGTTTGATAATCAAATCAGGGCTCTTATGTTCTCTAAAATGCATTAATTTGTTCTTGCTTTTTGTAAACTACGGTTTTTTTTTTTGCCGAGTCTTTTCCCGAGTCCATGCCGAGTGCCCGAGTCCGAGTCATATTTTGGGCTACCGAGTCCGCGGCGAGTCCGAGTCTGCAAACTATGGTACCAGGCATGAAGCTTAATCTACTCTCTGTGAGTCAGATTATGACACAGTCCGAAGTTGGACATCATTTTCAGTTCACACAAGTGTTGAATTGTTGATATGGAGTCCAAGAAAACTGTGGCAATTGGGCTCGAAGATCATGGTCTGTATCAACTTCCCGATACAGGAGACCCTCAAGAGCATGCACTAGTTGCAAGGAGTTCATCCATCAGCACTCTAGCATCACTAGTATGGGCATATCAATATTGCCTACCTCTCTCAGCTAGCTAAAGAGAATTTGGTAAAAGGCTTACCTGAGATTCAGCAACAAACACATGGTGTTTGTGGAGCTTGCCAAGCAGGGAAGCAACATCGTACTCCTTTTTCAAAAGGAAAGTCTTGCAAAGCATCCAAGGTTCTATAGCTGGTTCATGTAGACATTTGTGGACCAATGAATACTGCATCGATCACTGGTACTAGGTATTTTCTCTTGTTTGTTGATGATTTTAGTAGGAAAATGTGGGTGTATTTTCTCAAGACAAAGTCACATGTATTTCATGAATTTAAGAGGTTTAAAGCATTAGTTGAAAAAGAGTCTAGATGTCAAATCATCACTCTTAGGACAGATAATGGGGGTGAGTTTTGTTCCAACCAGTTCACCAACTTCTATGCAAAACATGGCATTAGATGCGAACTTACCACACCCTATACCCCTCATCAAAATGGTATTGTTGTGTGGAGGAATCGTACCATCACGGAAATGGCCCATTGTATGTTGGAGAACAAAAATGTCCCCAAGAAATTTTGGGCTGAGCCGGTGTATACTGCAATATACCTTCTTAACCCGTCTACCACACAGGTCGTTAAGAAGATGACCCCAGAAGAAGCATGGTCTGGGAGGAAACCAAAAATCACCCACCTCAGGGTTTTTGGTTTGACTGCATATGTTTGGATTCTAGATGCCAAGAGAACCAAGCTAGATTCCAAGAGCCAAAAGTTGATGCTAACAAGATACAGTGATAATCACAAGGCCTATCGATTGATTGATGTGGCTACTAATCGTTTGGCATTTAGCAGGGATGTTGTGTTTGATGAGGAAGGTGGGCCCTTTTTGCTCCCTTCTCCCATCAAGAATCCTGACAATCAGCCTTTGAAGACCAAGGATTTGGGAGCTAAGCTTTCAATAACTCCACCTAAAGAGAGGGATTATGATGCTTCAGACATTGTAGAATCTCCCAGACCAAATCCTCTACAAGTAGGGAGGGACTTTGATGATTCTAACATTGTGGAATCTCCTGGGCAAAATTTTGTCTCAACAGATTTTCCTTGGGATAATATGGATGGTATTATTCCAGGCAGCCCAAGTCATGATGATGCTCATTCTAATTTGGAAGTTGATTCTTCCCCTCCTCGTCCTAAGTGGTGGGTGAAGCTCATTGGTGATGTTCATGATGATGAGCTCATTGAGGGACGTTCGTCTAGAGGCAAGAGCAAAAAAAACACAGTAAACTTTGCTCTTATGGCCAACATTTAGAGTGTCTATGAGCCCCAACAGTATTTAGATGCCAAGGCTAAACCTGAATGGGAAAAGGCTATGGATCTTGAGCATCATAGTCTTTTGAAGAACAACACATGGGTTTCGTCACATCTTCCACCAAGGAAGAAACCCATTGGCTGCAAATGGGTCTACAAGGTCAAGTACAAGGCTGATGGAACACTAGATAAATACAAGGCTCGGTTGGTGGCTAAGGGGTTTTCACAGAGAGAAGGTATTGATTATGAGGAAACCTTTGCTCCCATAGCAAAGATGAGCACCATCCGACTTGTCCTTGCCATTGCAACACAATTTGGCTAGAAGGTCCATCAGATGGACGTGAAGAGTGCCTTCCTCAATGGAGATTTGGAGAAAGAGGTATGCATGACGCAGCCTCCTAGTTTTAAGGTTGCGGGACAAGAGCACAAGGTATGAAATTACAGAAGGCTATTTATGGACTCAAGCAAGCACGCAGGGCATGGTACCTGAAGTTTGACAAGTATCTGGTTGCACAGGGATTTCACAGGAGTCCCTCAAATGCAAATTTGTATGCCAAGAACATTGGCAATGATATCATCCTTCTTGTCATCTATGTGGATGATATCATTATTACTGGAAATAGGTTACATTTGATTGAACAAATCAAGTCAAACTTGCGTCAAGAATTTGAAATGACGGACTTGGGCCTCCTACACTATTGTCTTGGTGTAGAAGTTTGGCAAACAAGTGGTAGTATCTTCATTTCTCAGTCGAAGTATGCCAAGAGTTTGCTTGAAACATTCAGGATGGAAGATTGCAAAATCTCATCCACTCCTCTGCAGAAGGGGCTAAAACTTTCAGCCAAATCAAACTCACCAATGGTAAATGAGTCTGTGTTCAGGCAACTTGTGGGCAGTCTCATCTATCTTACTGCCACTAGACCTGATCTCAGTTTTGTTGTGAGTTATGTTTCTCGGTTCATGACTGCTCCTAAGGCGAAACACTAGGTTGCCGTGAACCGAGTATTACAATATGTCAAAGGGACACTTGACTTTGGCATTCTGTAGAGTAGATGCAAATATCCTAAACTAGTCGACTTTACAGATTCAGATTGGGCAGGTTCAGTTGATGACAGGAAGTCCACCTCTGGGTATGTTTTTAGTCTTGGTACAAGTGCAGTCAATGGACGAGCAAGAAGAAGAAGGCAATTGCTCTTTCCTTGACCAAAGTAGAGTATCAAGGAATAGCTAAGGCAACATGCGAGGAAATATGGCTTCGAAGGTTGCTTGTTGACATGCAAATGTCTCAAGCAAGACCCTCACCTATGTTTTGTAATAATCAAGGGGTTCTCAAACTTGCTAAGAATTCAATCTTCCACGAGCGAACCAAGCACGTTGAGCTTCACTGTCACTTCATCAGACAGCTTGTTGAAAATGGCTCTATAATGTTGTGGTATGTTCCAACTAAGGATTAGACTGCGGACATTCTCACCAAGTCTCTCAATCCAAATAAATTTGGAAAATTTTGGGATAAGCTTGGTGTAGTTAGTAGGATGGCCATTAAAAGAGGGTATTAAAGTATTATTGTATTATTTAATGGTCATCTTAGCCTTTAATTAGTCTGTAGTTTACTTTCAGTCTGCTTCTGTTAGCTTTTAGTTATTTACTTTTGTTAACGACTGTTTTTTTTAAGAAACATCGTCCTCCTTTGTATTATTTAAGGAGTTTTCATCTCCTTTGTAAATAACGAATATTAAATATAAATTATCATTTCATATTTTCTGCATGCATTATAGAGTTGTGTGGCTTGCCGCCAATAGTTAGTGTCTCAATCACTCTATTCTCTCACCTTGCTCACATCAAGATCTTGAAGATCAAAAAATGTGAGGGTTTATGCATTTCATCATAAAATTGTAAAAATTCATAAAGATCCAGTTTGGGCTATTACAATGTTGGAAGAGGTGGTGATGGAAGTGGGCATGGAGAATGTTGTGTGAATATTTTAACAAACAATGTAGTTGCATATGTGGTAGTTGTGAAACTTCTTGAGACACGGCACCCTACAATCTTTGAGAATCTTTATGCTACACATTGCCTTGACTTTCTCCTTGATAATATAGGCAAACATGGATGGGTCAGAACAATGGTGGAAAAGCCAAGGAAGATATTACGAAATACATCTACAACCACCAATAGGTCCTTAATCTTATAAGAGAGCATATCAATGGGAACAAGCTTCTATGGTAAGGACTCAGGAGCCACATGGTTTGCAACAAATTTCATCATATTCCAGAGTATTGCAACTTCACTACTATCTCTTATGTGGATGTTTGTGAGTGCTAAGTGATTGGATAGTCATTACTCAAGGAAAGCCACAGTGCAAATAGTCATGAAGATCATTTTTATGATTTTTTGTCAAACACACGGATGAGTTCATCAAGGTAACTTCAAATTTAAATATTTTGATTTTCTAATTTGTTGAGTTTATTCTTTGTATTGATTTTTTATTTTCTCTAATTTTTTATTTTTTTTCTATACTCTTGTTTTAGGTGTGAAAATTGTTGGCTAAGGTTCTATAATTGGTGGATGGAGAGAAAACCCTGATGGGTTATCTAAATGAGGCCATGGACAAAGCTAAGGAGACCATCCAACATTTGTATAGGTCAACCAAAAATATATGAGCCAATTTGGCACATTATTGATCAGAGATGGAACAAACAACTCTACCAACACATTGATGTTGCTACTTACTACTTGAACACAGTTTTTCTTCTCTAGTTCTTTCATGGAAAATGGGGAGGATATGGATGGCCTCAACATATGTATGGAAAGGATGGTCCTTGATGAAGCTCTTAGAGACATCATTTCAAATGAGTTGCAGATTTGTAAAGGGCATGGAGATGAGATTGTTTTCTTCAGCTCTATGCATTCACAAGAGAACAATTATATAGCCAAGTAAAAGAAAATTAATATTTGAATTTAATGTTTAATTATAGTTTCTCTTTAAGTTTACTAAGTTACTTAATAAATTATAAATGTTGTCCTTGCAAATTTGTGGTGGAAAGATTTTGGTGCAAAAACATCCAATCCATCACCATCTGCACTTTGTCCTAGCCCTATAGCACTTTTGGGTGTGAATACAATTGGAGCACATTTGAAACCGTTCACACAAAGAAGCACAAGTTGACTCAAAAGTGCCTAAATGACCTTGTCTTTGTGTTGTACATCCTTTGTCTATGTGCCAAAAAGGTGGAGAGGTAGGAGACATGTGACAATTGACCCAATCACATTGATCCATTTTTAAATTGGATTGTTGAAAATGTGGAAACCATGTTTTCTATATATGAGATCATTTATCTGGATAAGGCAACTATAGAATGGAAAGCAAATGTTGTAGCAGATGAGGAGGAAAAAGACAAGGCATCAATAGGGGCTTCATCGGATGGACATGATATGGCTAAGGTTGAGGGTGAAGATGATATTATTCCTCAGCAAGAATCATTACCATCCAATTCAAGGGCACCACTTCAACCACTTAGAACCTTTCGTTGGAGAAATTTCTGGAATATGAATACAGATTTGTAATTTTTATTCATATCAATATATCATATGAAATATGATACTATAATGTAGATTGAGGCCATTTTTTATCTATAAATGAAAGAAAAACTATTTGAGTTCTCTAAATTCAGTTTTATACATGTTTTTTAAGATTATTTTACAAGTTTATGTATTTTTTAATGTTCCAAACATATGCCAAGTTCCAAGTCCAAGAAAAATTTTAAGCATGCTAATTTTTTGTCAAGTGCAAGTTTTTGAACTATGGTGACAACTACTTGCAACCAACTTCCACTTCACTCAACACTAATTCAACTGACATGACTTCCAACTAACAACTGACTATTCACTTCCATGTCCTAATTTAACTTTTAATTAATTTGAAACATTGTATATATTTCACCTTACGCCCCCTTAGTGGCTTAATTAAATTCGCTTTACATTGTATGTCACACCAAATAAATCACTTAAATAGGATCAAATTTCAATGGCATGCATCGTATATATCCATAATACATTTTGAACAATTAAACTTTGACACTGAAGACCTTGAACTTTAAGACTGGGACTCATAATCCATGTGATTTGATAAAATAATTTGCATCCAACTCTACAACTCAGGAGAAGCATATTGATGCCTTGCCCTTGAGGACACCTTTTAATGAGTAATTGCTCATGCTTTTGATTTTTAAAGATGGTGTCTCTGCTACTATGCAAGATCCATTTTTTGCAAGAGGAGTATGAATGGCGGTTAAACCCTTTTTTGTCCAAGGTAAAAATTGGAATTAACAACTAGGAATTTATATTTTTTGTTTGCAAGCATCAAAAAATTCCTCCAAGAAGTTTGTCTTCCATTGTCTGTGTTTATGACCCAGGATTTCCAATGTTTCAAGTTTCAACCTGTAAACAACAGAATAAATATGCCTACAAATTAACGAACAATTCACCTGAAAATGTGGGAAAACTTTCATTGTTTAACCCTGCAATTTTGTTTTACAAGCAGAGTGACCCACAAATAGAAAGATGAGCAAAAATCCTAGAAAAAAATAAGCAAAATGACCATGAAATGTGAGAAATTTTTGATGGGATGGAAGGTACAAGGATAAAATTTTGGAGGGAAGGATTCACAAGGAATAGGAGAAAGCAGGCGAAGTATTTTCAGAAGTCTCCCCATTAGAAAGAATTATCAATCAGACAAATCAGATTCTGCAAAGCTTAATGGTCGGTATTAGGCATCTCAACTCAAAAATAAAATAAAATATTGAGCATTCCTGGGAGTTTTCACATAACTAATGAATAAAAAAAGCATGGTAGCCAGATTGGCTGTGAACGCTCACATCTAACATAACGTCCAGAAGAGCTTCTAATTAACTGAGTGTACTTATAGAAAGTTCATCATGCACAATCTCAAGATAAGAAAAGCAAACCCATAGCCAAGTTGTTACAATTTGACTAGATGAAACAACTTGAGACACAGTTTCACATGTCAAGGTTTGTATGCTCTTTTGTGCAAATATTACAACAATCACATTATGCCCACATCAACATAGTCTATTTCCAATGTAAAATATATGGCCATAGCAAGCCCAGTAATCCTATCCAATATTCTCTGAAAGCATGAGCTATTACAAATTCTTGTAAACTATAATCCTTGCAGACACAACAGTGAACAGAAAACTTAACCAAAGAATAAATTAAAGTGATACAAGTCCATATGCATCCTATAATAAATTATTAAATAGCACACTACACATACCTAAATCTATCCTTGGTGTGCTCCTCATTTTCAAGATCTCAGGGCGAGGAATGATCGACCCAGAAGCTCCTAGTCCTCGAGATATCCTTACTTTAGTACCATCTTCTAAAAACCTGATCCCAATCTTACATGGATTACTGCATACAACACAGGTGTTAAATTATTAGCATAGACACAGATTTATGGATCTAAGAAGGCTTTCAAAATATCTGTTTCCAACAAGTTTACAAGTACAGAGATTCTATAAAAAGAAACTTAAGCATACATGCATACAAATTATATTATCAAAATAAACTCATTTCTTAAGATCCATAATCATATGATCATATACATCTTTTGAAAGGTTATAAACTATGTCCTTACCCTGTAACAGGATCAAGTACTTGGACATTTGAAACATGAAGTGGTGCCTCTACTGTGAAGATTCCACCTTCACGTCCCTCTCCTCGTTTAACATGTTTCTTAACCTGCATTGATAGTACTCCATCCCAAACACAAAAATAAGTTCCTTCCTCCATACAGCAATATTTACACTGAATGAGACTGAAACAGACTCATAATTAAATACAAATGGGACTACTGATTTCATCTCAAGAAAATGTCAAGCAAAAGAAACAAGGAAAAGGATCCAAGTGTATATATTCCCTCTCAATATTCATGGAATTTCATTCCTTTTTAATCAGATACTCATTAGCAGCACTTAAGTTATTATCAGATCTCATAAGTACAGCTCATTTGACGTCCCAAGAACACAAAATGACATCCAAGGAGCATCAACTATCATTCACATTCTGCAAGTTAGGGGAAAGATTGCCCAAGCAGACAGAACCTCAGGCTCAGGATTTACTAGAAGGTAATGTCTTGCACCATAACATTATTGCTAATGTTTCTGGCTTCTGCATATAACAATATGTGTGATAGTTTACACCTTTTCAATTTGATTGATAGATATTATATGTGGCATTCACCCACAACTCATGGGACTATTCATACCTAGAAAAATTAAAAACTGGGAGATCATAAATAAATTATAATCTCCACTGGTGACTTATCTAGGGGAATTGTTTCATTCCATTTCAAGCATGACGAAAAAATTTTAATAATTTCTGGTTGAAGCATCCTGTTTGCCTAAGCAAACCCTGGAAATTTTCCATGTTATAGATCGTACTTTTACTTTTCATTAAGCATTTTTACTAGCTTCTGTGCCTAATTCAGGTCAAGATGCTTGTTCTGCTGATGCCTTTCTTGTAGTGTCTGAAGCAAATTCTGAACCACTACAGGCATTTTTTTCTTAAGCCACTGACTCTGATTTCCCCTTAACAAACTATGCATATTCATGAGCAAGTAATCTTGCCCTACGACCTTAGATTGTTGTTTAGAATTAGAGTTTGGGAATTCCCCCAGTGATTAGAAGGTTGTGTATGATAAAATTCCAAGATTTATAATCCAATAAAGGGACCCTGTGAAAGATCATTAAAAAATTTTGAAAGAAAGCCTCTTTAGAACAGTTTGACTCTTCTGATTAATCTGCAGGACCAGTGTTCTTCTGGAACTTACTGATGGTAGATTGTGAGCTCATTGAAGATAAGAGAAATGTGCTGTACGATTTTTCAGTTTGGTTGAGTTCTTTTCTTTTATGACAGTAAATATCCGTCTCATTAATTCTGACAGGGAAAATAGCATAACTTAAGAGAATGACTGCCTTGAGAAGAAGCTTTCCCCAAGAGAAGTGAACCCTGGAAGAGATAGTAATGATACTCCATGGATATCAGACAAGAAGGAAGCACTCAATAGCTCTCACAATCTAATATAGAATTTGAAGATTTTGTTTCCTGGTGGAACTTTTGAGATGTTGAACCTAACCAAGGTTTCTTTTACATCGTTAAATAAGAGAACAAGTGTTGGGGAGATGATATGGATCTGAGGAAGACTCAGGAGGAAAACACTCTAGACTTTGGAAATCTAGAAGCATTATTGGTCAACAGGTCACCTTCCTATGCATGTGATGTTTGGTCTTCTACATAGAGGTTGCAAAGCTAAATCTGTTGACATGAATTGGGTCATGGAAGCATTGCCTCACATGGCACTGTTAGAGTGAATAATTTATCTATTCACTATATTTAAGTGTGCTTAGGTTGATGAGGTTAGACAACATCTCATCTAACTGAATGTGCAACCTTTTAGACCTCTAGAGGTTACCAAGTTATTTGGTGAACCTCATGTGCTAACTTTTTGAGGTTGGAAGACTTTCCATCTCACCTCAAAAGTCACTCAACACTTGGCATCAAGGTTGATGACTTGGTCAAATAGTTGGTTTGCACACTCCAAGTGATCCTAAGGTTGACACTTATAGGACACTTGTCTACTCTTTTGTGCCACTTCATAGGGCACTTGTCAATCCACATCATAGGTGGATTGTCTCTTCCTTTCATATATATGCAAGGCTTTGTACTCATTGTAATTTGGGTTGTCTAAATACAATATTGGACATTGTTCATTGTGCTTATTTCTCATCTCCTAGATTTTCCTATTTCTTATATGGTATCAGAGCTGGACAGAGATATTTGTAAGCCAAAAAGGTGAACGATTTAGATTGTATTTGGTAGTTTGCAAGAATGTAGCAAGAGGAGGCCAAATAGTTTGTGCATGTTGTCAAATCCAAGCAGCATTGTGTGTTCGTTTAAGAGTAGGCGTGAACGTTTGGTTGAAGGAGGGCGGCAAGAAGAGATCTACAAGAACCAAATTTGTGACGCTAAGCCCAAATAGAGGCCCACAAGCGTCGAGGCATACTCAAACGCATTTGCCCACCATGTTTTGTTGAGTGCCAGAGGTGCGACTAAGTGAGATTGGCCGAAATTTAAGAGTCTGTGGGTGGTGTGAAGACCCCTAATCAAGGTCTCTGTTGCGCAGGGTCCAATGTTGCCGACCAGCTCAACATTGGCGTCTTGCATCAGTCCGCCCATGCCCTCCATTCGTGTCACAACCCTCCCTAGAACTTAATAAGTTATGGTATTGATGACATGGTCGTTATTTCCGTTATTGAAACATTATCCTTCTTATGAATATGAATTAAAGGATTTAATAATTGTTCTGGTTTATTTTATCTCTTGGCAAATGAATGAAATGATGGATGATTACTTAATTGCGTAAATACAACTATAGATGATGTTGTTACGTATATCAATGAGAAACCATATGTTAAGAAAAGTCTAACTCTGGCTTTTGGTGTCAAGTGATTGCAGGACCATCAACGCAAGAAAAGAAAAGGGACCGTCATCAGGGAGAGGATGCGGTTGACAAGGATTCGATTGTTATCAAACTTTGGGAAGCAAACGAGGTCACAAATGATCTTGGCCTTGGTAAAATAAATAATAGACAATAAATCTTAAAAAGAAAACTTTTGATATTTTTCACTTTATAAGAAATTATAAATATTATGATAACTTTTAAAGACTTAAAAAGAAATAAAGAAAAAGCCCGAATCTTATTAAGGCGAAATAAAGTTAAGCGGCCAAATTAAAAGAAACGCATGAATAGTATTTGGCGCGGGGGTAAAGAGAGAGAGAGAGGGAGCCGATGTAGGAAAACCAAAAACGCATCACAGGGCATGGAGTTGCATGAAACGTCTGCATTCAAGAAGGCACGATGGGGAATGCGAAAGGGTCTCCATTTAAACATCGATCTCCTCTGGGAAAAGGCATTCCATCTGATCATTCGTTATTCTTTTGTTTTGGTCTGCGTCTTTTGGAAGGATACCAATCTTCCGCCAAGTCTAGGGTTCGGTTATTCCTCTGTGATTTTGTTTGATCTTCTCTTGGAATCGGTCGGGAAAGATCTGTCTGAAGCGAAAGTGAACCTCATACGCCTTCCTCTTCCCCCTATTCCGCGGAAATAATCGTCGGTGGCTCACGGAACTCTTCTCGGAAAGCAAGAGCGGATTTCGTGGTCAGTGGCAGCAACCGTAAAACTATCAGGCACGTAAATGAGATCATCTTCCTTCTATCTTTCTTGCGTAGAATTCATTATGAGAATAATTCTTGTTCGCCCTAATGAATGAATGGTTATAATCTTATTTTGGTTTATATCGGCTATTCTATTCTTGCTCTGATAATTTAAGGTAGGGTTTTGTTAGACTGAACCACAGCTCTTGCCTAAATCTGAATGTCGTTTAACCTTTCCAACTGGACGTCATATAGTCAGAATTTAATCTGAGACCGTTCTTCCTCTGTTCATTTTCGTGATCTTGCTATATCCTCATCAAGCAGAGCCGACCTAAGGAGTTTCCCTTGTTCTGGTATGCGGGTATACCTTAATCAAACCTTGAAGCGACCTTTGTCTCCTCTTTTCTGATTCTTTAATCCTTGATGTACTGAACCGTACGCCAGAGCAGAACATCAAACAATGCCAGAAGTAGGAGTTTAGTTACTTAATGATGAAAGCCATTAGAAGATGTCCTGCTTATAATTTGAAATAAAATAAATGCGAAACAGATGAGGAACCTCCATATCATCTTCAACTGTTCACTCACCTAGTAGATCCCAGTACTGTTACAAATACTTAAATATTTGAATAGAGTCTTTCGTGGTTAATTGCCTTCTTGCAAGCATAAGATGCTAAAACCGAACTATTATGGAGACTAATAGGATAAGTCTATCAGATTTGAACATTATCTCTTCCTGAAGGATAATCGATAAATTCTTATTTGAACCAATGAGATTAATAATAACAGTGAAAACTAGAACTTGAATATTGATATTCTTGAATATAGAAACCTGAAACATATCTAGTGTAAACTAACGAGCAAGGATGCGTGCTGACGGCACAGTGATGCCATAAATAATTAATTAAAAAAAAAATCCTTGGCCAAGGTAGATGCCCGTTTGGCAATGTCAGCTTCCATGGCCGGATATACCCTGATCAGGATGATTCTTCTGATAGGAGGTACCTATAGAGGAAGGATCGATCAGTGGTATAGGTTCGTGGACATCAGGCTCAGAGAACTGATAACAATTGATCCTTGTTAATTGACCTCGTGAAGGGCGGGTTCTTCAGTTGAAGAAACTCGGGAGACCAGCAGGTCTTGGTTGGGCGGTAAAGCCCCTGATGATGGTTTCTTTTCCTTTCTGAACAGTATTGCCAATGAAGATGGTGTTAAATGCAAAATCTTTCTTCTCGCTCTATTTCCAGGTACAAAGATCTGAATGTATACTATTTGTTGAAATAATATTCATCTTGAATTTTGAGCAATGTCCTTTTAGCTGAAATTATCGTTACTTGTTAGTTATTGTTAAATTATACTGCTTAGTTGAATTCTGCAAGTTAGATGTAGAAATTTTAGATAGCCGTTGTATGTAAACCCTAGAATGGTAGTTATTTATTTCATGATATTATAAAACTGTTTCTGAAAAATCAGTTAGAAACGTTGGAAAACTCTAGATCTCTTGAAAACAATTAGTTACAATTCAGCTGAAGGTAGTTACCAGTTAAACCTTCGTAACCGTAGAATAGTTGGATGTTACACGTGGTATCAGAGCAACCGGGTTCGCCACTGAACCTCGGGCTCAGCATGCAGATTTAGGGAACTAAAACAATTGTTGATGTTGTTCCAGGATGGTGTTGATACGACAAACACCTCGGAAGAAGGTCCGTGACCCGATATCCATCCGTATGTGGAAGATCAGATTATCTTACGACTATTCAGACTGTTCTCTCCCATCGGATACTAAAACGATGGCTGAAGCCCTAAAAAGACTCCGTAAGGAGAGGAAGAAATGGACGGCCTTAAGAAAAGAAAAACTGAAAGTCAAAATATTGGTTGAAATGATCAAAACCAACACCGAGAAGTATGCTCAACTGAAAACCCAACTTGAGACAACTCCAACCTCGGGTTACAGACCTCTTCCGCATACTGGACTCCTTGATCAAGAGAAGTCCAACCGAGCTGGTGAAACTGAACCTTAATCATGGAACTGAGACTTTTATGGAAGTGCTAAACATTTTGTAATCCTTATCAGGAATCTACCATCGGAATGATGGAAATTTTGTACTATTTAAATAAAAAGAATTATCGCAGGATGCGATAGAGAATTTTGTATAAGTAAATCACAAGATGTGATAGAGAAAAATTTTGTAAGGATCAAGCACAGGACGTGATGATCCATATTTAAGCAATAAATAAAAAAATTTTGTTTGCATCAATTGAATTTTGTAAAATTACTTTTAAAAATGCAAATGTGTCTTGATGTCTGGAAAAACTAGATGAACTGTGCAAGTAAACAAGTCTAAAATGAATAAACGATAAGACTAATTAGAGTCATTAATGTATCTCCAGGGTATCATCATAATGGAAAATCCCGGAAATGGAATAAGAGAGGACCAAAATGATAACCCCATGGCTAAACTGGACCAATTATTAGCCTTGATGAATGCAACCCAGAATCGGTTAGCTAACTTGGAAAGAAAAGTGGAAGGGCATCACGTGGCAAGTGATGAGAGAACGGAAAACCAAAGCGAGCAGCAAGGGGAAACTTCGAAAAACTTGACACTAGAAAACAAGAAAAATAAATTGGCTGATGAATTAGCCCAGGATATGAAGAAAATCAAACCCCCTAAGTTTGAGGGCTCTGTAACGGGTGATTCCGCAGAGGCGTGGTTGACGGAGATGGAAAAATACTTTGAGTTGAGAGATTATTCGGATAATTCAAAAGCAGCTTGGGCGGCCTATCAGTTGACAGGAGAGGCTGCCACCTGGTGGGAAAACAAAAGGGCGGAAATGGATATGGCAGCAGCTGAGGTGTCGTGGGAGCAGTTTGTACGATTATTTCGTCAAAGATGGCTTCCGCAGACATATTATGACCAAAAGTTGCTAGACTTTGAGAATTTGAGGCAGGGAGTCCTATCAGTTAATGAATATTGGGAGAAGTTCACTCGTCTGTTGAAGTATGTTCCCCTGTATCAGCAAGATGAAAACTTTCGAGTTCGGAAGTTTATAATGGGATTGAATAATCGGATAGGAGGTCAGGTGGATGTTCTGGCCCCACGAACCATGGATGAGGCCTATGAAAAGGCAGTTAGACAAGAACAGAGGCTAAAGAAAGATGATTCTTTTCGGGATAAGAAGCGCAACAAAGGCAAGTGGGAACCGTCACGTCAAAATTTCAAAAAGAAGGGTCATAACCATAACAGATTTGAAACCAAAAGAGACCAAAGGAACAATTTCAATAATAATGGCAAGAAGGATGAAAACACTGTCAATAAGGGATCCGAAAAGAAAGGACCACCAGGAGGATGTTTCAATTGTGGAGGCGAGCATTACGCCAACCAGTGCCCCCTCAAGAACCCGCAAGGACAGCAACAGCGAAAGCCCTTACCACCTCAACAAACGGCCTTTCAGCAACGAATTCATGCCGCAGTTGACAATCGTCAAGCTGAGTATCAAGCTACACCTATAGAGACTCCAGGTATGCTATATGGAAACCCCGTAACCATCTTAATTGATACAGGAGCCACAGAAAGTTTTATCTCACCCAAGATATTGCATAAATTTCCAAAAAGAACTGGGTACATGGCTAACTCTTGGGTAGTAGAATACGCTAATCAGACGAGAGCTCGGGTAGAGCAGTGTCTGTTTGAAGCTAGGGTAGAACTTCCAGGCTTCACTACAGAGGTTAACCTGTATGTAGCGCCTCTAGGATCCTACGATATAATCATTGGGATGAATTGGCTAAGGGAGCACAGGGCAAAGGTAGACTGTTATACCAAAATTGTAGAATGTATGGATGATTTGGGGAATTCTGCAAAAATACATGGGGTACAACGAGAAGTCAAGACGCGACAAATATCAGCCATGCAACTCAAAAGAAACAAGAGGAAAGGATGCCAATTATTTGCGGTCAAAATGGAAGAAGTTAGGGAATATAAAGAAAGTACATACCATGATGATATGATAATGCAAGCCCAGAGTCAGAAAAGGGAAATGGAAATTGATTTCAAAGAAGAAACTTTTGCTGATAAGTATCCCTACCTTCGGGAATACCAAGACGTGTTTCCTGAAGAGCTGCCTGGGTTACCACCTAGAAGAGTGTTTGACTTCACCATCGACTTGATTCCGGGAGCCGAACCAGTCTCTAAGGCACCCTATCGGATGACTACTGTGGAGTTGATGGAGCTAAAAACTCAATTACAGGAATTGTTGGATAAAGGCTTAATACGACCCAGTGTTTCACCTTGGGGTGCGCCAGTCATATTTGTAAAGAAAAAGGATGGAACTCTTCGCCTGTGTATAGATTATAGGATGCTGAACAAGCTTACCATCCGAAATAAATACCCTCTACCTCGTATAGACGACCTATTTGATCAGATGAAAGGGGCAGCAGTGTTCTCCAAGATAGACCTAAGATCAGGGTACCATCAACTCAGGCTAAAAGAGGAAGATGTTCATAAAACGGCTTTCCGAACCAGATATGGACATTACGAGTTTACAGTACTGCCTTTTGGACTTACCAATGCTCCGGCTGCATTTATGAATCTGATGAACAGCATATTCCGAGATTGTCTAGATAAATTTGTATTGGTTTTTCTTGATGATATACTCATCTATTCTAAAAATGAGGAAGAGCATCTTCGACACCTTCAAATAGTTCTTCAGCGGCTAAGAGAGAATAAACTTTATGGGAAACTATCGAAATGTACCTTCTTCCAGAAAGAAGTGCAGTACCTAGGGCATATAATCTCTGCTAAGGGAATCGCAGTAGACCCAGCAAAAATAGAAGCAATTGAGAGTTGGCCAGAACCTAAAAATGTTCATGAGGTCAGAAGCTTTATGGGATTGGCAGGATATTATCGGAGATATGTCAAAGATTTTTCTAGAATCGCCCATCCCATCACGTCTCTCCAAAGAAAAGGAAAAAGGTTCGAATGGACAGCAAAGTGCCAGGAAGCATTTGACACCTTGAAGGAAAGATTGACGACTGCACCAATCTTAATCGTACCAGATCCGAATGGGCATTTTGTAGTAATAACAGATGCGTCTGGAGATGGACTGGGAGGAGTATTAATGCAGGAAGGAAAGGTGGTGGCCTATGAATCTAGGAAGCTGAAACAGTATGAACAGAATTACGCACCGCATGACCTCGAGCTAGCAGCGATAGTACATGCTCTACAAATGTGGCGACATTATTTACTGGGAAAGACCTTTGAGCTTAAGTCGGATCATCAAGGGTTGAAATACCTATTTACTCAGCCCAACCTAAATGCACGACAAAGAAGATGGATGGAATTGATATCCGACTATGACTTCGAGATTAGCTATATAAAGGGCAAGGAGAACAAAGTAGTTGATGCCCTAAGTCGGCGAAGACACATATCTGCTATGGCAACTATCCACACCGACTTCAAAACGCAAGTTCTGCAAAAACTAAAAGAGGATACCTACTATAATCAAATACGAGAAGCCCTCCTGGCAAACTCTCAGGACCCTAATTATGAGGGATTCCAGATAGAAGAAGATGGACTTTTGAGATTTAAAGGCAGGATGTACATTCCAGACTCATCAGAATTAAGGAAAACCATTTGGAGAGAAATTCACACCGCACCGTACTCAGGCCATCCCGGAATAACCAAAATGTTGGCAGATGTGAAACCTCTATATTTTTGGAAGGGAATGAAGAAGGATGCAGCTAGGTTTGTCGCAGGATGCTTCGAATGTCAGAGGGTTAAAGCTGAACATCAACATCCAGCAGGGTTATTACAACCCCATAGCATACCAGATTGGAAGTGGCAAATTATCAGTATGGATTTTGTGCAAGGGTTGCCAATGACAAGAAATAGACATAACACTATCCTAGTGGTAGTAGACCGACTCACCAAAGTGGCACATTTCATACCAGGAAATTTGACAGATGGAGCTTCTATAGTTGCGCGAAAATTTGTGCAAGAAATATTTCGTCTACACGGTGTACCCGAGAAAATCATTTCTGACAGAGATGCAAGGATAACATCTAGATTTTGGCAGACACTATTTTCTGCATTAGGGACAACTAAATATCAGCACAGCTTATCATCCTGAAACGGATGGCCAAACCGAAAGGGTTAATCAGATCTTAGAAGACCTACTGAGAATGTATTGTATGGATCAGCAACATAAGTGGGAGGAATATTTACCCTTGG